>RQTK01001544.1:32406-69850 GCA_003991915.1 Elysia chlorotica
AAAGAGTGTCACGCAAGTGGGTGCCTATAACATTTGACTATGCAAGGCCTTCACACTCCGTGATTCAAACTGTCTCTTCACACAGCCTACCCAAGTACTAAGCTAAATATCTAGCATAAATCTATGGTATCTAGTAACTAAGTCATTTTGACGCTTTTGTTGTCAAAATAAGGATTACTGTCACTCCATTCAAATAACTTATTTAGCCACATAGGTTTATTAGAGGGTTTTAAGTAAAAATGGCGGCCTCTCTCCGCGGCATAATTATATCAGGGCGCGTTCCCGCAGTATCTGTGCGTCGGAGAGGGAGGGCGGAAAGACTCTCTCTCTCTCTCTCTCTCTCTCTCTCTCTCATATGTGTGTCTCAACCTTGCACTATCCTTATTTTGTTTTCTATTTATCTCTTTCTATCCACCCCTCCCCCTTTCTATCTTTCTTGTTCCCTCTTCCTTTTTCTATCCCGTTCCTCCTTTCCCTTTCCCCATCTCTTTATCTTTCTCTCTATAATTATAGCTATTCCTTTTTGTCTTTCTCTATCTTTCTCTCTCTCTCTCTCTCTCTCTCTCTCTCTTCATCTCTCTCTCTCTCTCTCTCTCTCTCTCTCTCTCTCTCTCTCTCTCTCTCTCTCTCTCTCTTCCTATCTTTCTTCCTCCAACCTCTTTCACTTTCGGAAAGAAGAAGAAGAAGAAGAAGAAGAAGAAGAAGAAGAAGAAGAAGAAGAAGAAGAAGAAGAAGAAGAAGAAGAAGAAGAAGAAGATTTATTAGGATTAAATGACAAAAAATACTTGTAGACTATCAGTCGAAATCTATGTCTTCGCAGGTGTTGGCAGCTTTTCGACGCGTATTACTAAAGATAGTCGGCCTTTTATCCTTACTTCGCCTTAGATCATGCATCAATATTCTGGCCCCTAATATAGGTCTTGGTACAAGGGGCAGTCTACAAATCTCATACTAGTCATAGTGTTTGGCTATTCGCAGCGGGTTTATTACATTCTAACGAATCGATCCGTGTATGAGATAAGCTCTCTCTACTCCTACATTACTAGTCTTAAATTTCCTAGTAGTTTATTAATAGGGAAATCTCTTTGGTAGGATCATACACGGCGACATGCAACTGTAAAAAACAACTGTATGTGGACCTGCTACCGCGACATCTGTAAGAACTGTCTGTGCCACATGTTAAAATTGTAGTTGGTTCTGCATCATCTGTAAGTGTAACAACTGAAGTTGGACCTGTGATATCTGTAATAACTGTAGTTGGGCCTGCTACTGGTCATATGTAACAACTGCAGTTGTAACTTCTCTTGGTCATATGTAATAACTGTATTTGGACCTATGTCATCTATAACAATTGAATTTGGACCTGCTACTGCGTTATCTGTAACAACTGCAGTTGGAACTTCTCTTGGTCATATATTAATATAATAACTGTAACAGCTGTTGTTGGATCTGCTACGGCGTCATCCGTAATAACTGTATCTGGACCTCTGTCGTCTGTAACAACTGTCGCAAGTGGTAGAGCGCAGTGGTCTGACTGGTCTCCCTTTCGGGAGGACACTGAATCAAAACCCACGATCAGTAATAAAGCAGGTGGTGTAGTTGGGAGGCAACAAGAACATTTTGGCATACTTTGTAAACAAGGCACCGAGAACAACAAGACAAGACAGATACGTGATTTCTGGTCTCAAACGTCTCAAGAGTTTTACTTGTTTGAATATCTCTCCAGCAATCTCCGATGAATGTAATTATTGTACAGATCAAACATAATACAATTTAAAAGGAGAAAAAAAAAAAAGATAAATACCATACGTGTAAAAAGTTGCTCTTTATAAATTGAAATAATACCTCGAGATGTGACAAAAATTGCTTTGCT
Organism: Elysia chlorotica; assembly: GCA_003991915.1. Lineage (NCBI taxonomy): Eukaryota > Metazoa > Mollusca > Gastropoda > Plakobranchidae > Elysia > Elysia chlorotica. The sequence continues at coordinate 34,280 of RQTK01001544.1, forward strand.
TAGGTTCAATTTTTATTTCGTAACACAATTGAATGAAAACTTTTGATGAATCAGCTTGGACAAAATGAACACATTAGAGACATGAAGCACCTTTGGATATTGGATTTGCATGCACTTCATAGAGTAGTAACAATTGAGTTTAACACCCAATAACTTAGTTTAATTAACATAAGCATTGAAACAGCTCTAGGCATTAAACATGAGATTGCAAGAAAGAAAATACATGGTGATATATGAACATTTTAAATAACTCATGGCATACACTCAATTCTTTCTAGTCAGTATTTCAGCTGATTTTCAAGTAGCCCAAGTTCTCTGTAGTCCTTGCATATATTCGGCCTAGGGACAGGAGTGTGCTTAAAACTCATCATACAGACCACAAAATAGAGTTATATCTTATCTTATCTGATCATAATACACATATCATCCCTTTAAATACTTACTACTAGCATAAGCCAAAAAAAAATATTTTAAAAATAATTCTGGCTAGTTTTTTTCCTCTATATAATCTGAGAAATCGAGCAAATGGAAGTGGGATTAGAACTGATTGTAATTTATTTATTCTCTTTCCTACCCAGGTAATAAAAATAGGACTTACTAGTGGGGAAAAAATTAATTAAACATAATCATAAAACCAAGGCTGTGTGCATTGTCTATACACCTATACGATGAAGCCTTTAAAAATTGAGGATGGTATTGGTAAACTATCAACAGCATTCTTTCTACTGTATACTTTTAACAGCTTAATAAAAGAACTCGAGCTTTATACATTATTTACAACAAAAAAGCATCAACATTTGCATACATGATCTGACGACAGCTTCTTTTATAACGGTCCTCCACACAAATGTATCCCAAAACAGCACATGTATATACTCTTGTATTCCACAACATAAAACCTTTACTTATCTCACCTAATCTAGCTCTTCAAGTTATGGTAGACTTGGTATGGGGCGAACTGGCTTAAATGGTAGAGTGTTGGTGTCCATATCCGGTGTCCACGATTCAAATCTCATGATCCATCAAATATTTGTTTGTCCAATTTCGCTTCCTGTACCTGGTTTGGTCAGTGTTTGTATAATGGCTCCAGTTTTGTGTGTCGCAGCACATAAAATGTCAGAACGTTGTATGTTAAACCAACACAAAACCTAGTTTTTATTTTATGACCTGTGGTGTTGCTGACTACAGACACTGTTTTAATGTTTGAATTATTGATGCTTCCAGGTTTGATTGAACGAAGGGTTTGTTCGACGAAAGATAGTTTACTTACAGTTACAGGAGGGTGTTCTTTGAGTCCAAGTTTGTTGACTTCAAGCTGCACTGTACTACTCAGTGCATCATTTCAGAATATGACAAGAGTGCAAAGGATTGACTTATCTATTTTGTTAACACTTAAGATGAGTGAAGTGAAAAGGCTGAAGTATACAACAACAAAAAACAATTTTTAGAGACGGCACTAAACATTGTGGCAGAGCTCTAGCCAATCACATTGCCACAGTGGTTTATAGTTGAATTTTGGTGTTACAATATTCTTTATTACATAAATGTTCCTTTTCGCACTATTTCAGGACCCTCCAAAATAACATGATCAGATAAAATTATTTAATCCAGACAAAAAAATGTAAAATTTCGCAAAATACAAAACACACATACACAACATTTCTGTGAAAGATCCATATTTCTGCTGCTTGTGGGATACAGTAAGATTGATCTCTGTGTGTAGTTGGAGGATTATGTAGGCTTCCATTACAGAAAAAGTTTAACTTTCATCTGAGTGTTCCATTTTCAAAATGTAGTCCCATTCCTCTGGAAGTGGAAAGACAAGATTGAGATTACATCGGGTTAAACTTTGAAGAGAATAAGAAACAAGCATTATAGAAGCAGGAATAAGCAATTTTAATTACACAAGTATTGAATTCCAATGCACAGATCTCATTTCTTCAATTATCTCTGGCTTGAAGGAATTCTAAAGAGATTTATTATCATTTTCTATGATGTGTTTTGTACTATTATATTTAAAATTTGAGCTTTGGAAATATAATTTTTTTTTTAAGAGTGGCATAATATGGTCCAAGTGATTTTTCACAAAATTATGTACTTGTAGATTGCATTCTTACTATTTATTTGATCCACTGAAAATCAAGAATGTGAAACATTTAACTTAAAGATTAACATTTGAAACAAATGTAGGAATATATATATGTAAGTACAATATTTATATTTCCCTGCACACACACTTTTCTTTCTTCTTCTTCACGTGCCAAACCTGACACTGACATCAACGACCATGGTCCTTAACACCCTACCCCCCCCCCCCCCCAAAAAAAACCACACAAAACTGTTTTATCTCATCCACACAAGCTCAAGCAGCCAGAGAAGGGAGGTAACCTTGTGAGAGCGGCTGCACCGAGAGCCTGGCCTTAGTGAACAGAGCCAGGTTGCGCAGCGGTCCGGCACTGCTCTGGTGGGCCTTGTGCGTTTTCTTCAGCTCAGCCAGAGTAATGAACTTGTCCAGTGGCCTCACGTACTTCACGTCCACCATAAACCACTTGGGGTTATCTTTGGAGGATGTTCTGAAAATATTAACATGTAGAGCATTTTACTGGCAGCTTTTGAATTGTGCACAAAAAGATTAAGTATTGATGTTAAATCTACATAAAGAGTCCATCTAATTTGATTTCAGATATTACCTCTTTTTGTTAACTCTACGTAAATTTCCATTACAGATTTTTCTCCTCTTTGTTGTTGCAAAAATATATTACTTCAATGTTTCAGGCATCAATTTGGAATAACTTGAAGTAACTGCATATTTGAAAATCTATAGTGTACACCATTTTTTCTTGAATTAACTAAAGCGCAACATATTTGATCAATTTTGTCTCATTCATTTATCTTTTTATCCTGTATAAATTTACATCACCGATTACTGTGCAGTACTCTTTGGAATAAAAATCATGTCACCTTATTAATTTTTCCCTCATTAAGATGTGCCTTAAGAAGACCTGATAATTTGAAATTTGGATAATTCAAACTGATGTCCCAACCACTGAAAATTACTCAGACTTGACACTTTAATTATATCTAAACTGGCTCTCCACAGTATGAAAATAAAAAATCCTGTATTCACTACCTTAAAAAAAATGTACCTGTTCTATTCACTTTCATCTCAACCAATCATACTTAAAAGATCCTGCAATTCATTGTATCAGCATCAGGGTGAAATAAGATCAAGACAGTCTATTTCACAGCACTTGATGGAGGATATGATACAATTCAGGCTGACGATGACAGGCTAACCTCTTAGATTGACAGGGCAAATTTGGAGGTTAAGAATTATGATACCACTACTACTACTACTACCACTACCACTATCACTACCACTACTACTACTACTACTACTACTACTACTACTACTACTACTACTACTACTACTACTACTACTACTACTACTACTATACAGAGCATGAAAAAATATCCTCTCTGGGTAGCAAAGGCTGGCTCACCTGTCGTAATGAGGATCTTTGGGGTCAAACTGAGTGTGGTCCGGATAACTCTCTTTCACTACCTGGTCACATGGAGCAAGGTGCCAGAGGCGCAGAAAAAGACAGTATATAAAATTACAATTGCTAAAGTTAGAATGCAGCATGCAAATAAGAAAATTCAAAAACAGGAAATAATTTGAATTAAAAAAAAAGGATTTCAATGATTACAAAATATCAATGTTTGAAATAAAAATCAAGCTCAAAATATGAAATGCAAATTAGCACTACCTTACAAAGGAATACTATTCGTTTTCCTCCTATATTATTGCAAGACTTAAAATTTTAAAAAATTGACAGGTTTATTCCCTGAGAAGGGATTTAATAAAGTTTTGAACGTCTTCACTGTTCTATCAAAATCAATGTACATCACCCCTAAAGTAAATCTCACCAAAGTTGTTTTTTTAAATATCGAAGAATCAAAAAGGTTAGTTCCAGTTTTGAAAATTCTGATGGGTATCAGGACTAATGTCTGACAGTTTTGCATGCTGGCAGAGTGGGGATACAAAGACGGTCACATCATACTGACACAGATCCAGCCAGTAGGGAACAAGAGAGGGTATCATTGTGTAGGCCTAAATTCATTTATTTCACAAGCGCAAAGCACCACCAGCTCCATGAAACTAAAATGTGACTGAATCCTGATAAGCTTTAAAAAAAATCAAAGCCTAAATTTCTTCTTCAAATTCTATCACTATTTAATTGTGATGTGAAAGGGTCTATGTTGAACAACTGTGTTCATTTTGTCATTCAGGGATAAACCTTTGTTAAGAATACTCAAGGCTGGTCCCAATAAGACTAGGTATAAACAGAAAGCTATATTAAGTCTAACAATTTGTTCAAGCTTTATTTCCTATAGTTATCTTATAATATCATGAGCCATAATACAAATTGTTAAAAAAAAATTGTTAAGTTTAAAAAAATAGTCATCTTATGGCAATTAATCTTTTGGAAGAAGAGTACAAGTTTTAGAATACTAGATTCTATTTCTAAAAATATTCTGCCCAGCCTTTTTTTGTTTGACAGTGTATAAAAAATTGCATTATATTATAATCAGAACGGACAGGAAGAAAAAAAAATGGACTTACTTTGCATTGGCCTATGATTCCTGGTTCTTTACAGTTGCTGTGGTAGAAAAAAACATCATGGCCTAACTTCATTTGGTCTCTCAGAAAGTTGCGGGCCTGGGGATATGAGAGTATAGATTTTTTCACTGGCAAGATTGATAGCATTGTCAATTATCCTTTTCACTGGTAGCAACTTCTAACTTCATCATCATTAGTCTTGGAAATACATTCAACTACTTAATATTATAAGTACACTTCTGAAAATGTTTCCTGATATAATTGTATAATCAAAACGAAACAAAAAATTTTTTAAGACAAAGACAACTTAATTCAAATACCTGATAATTGCGCACACCATCCCAACAGGCCGTCTGGTTTGGGGAAGACTTCAAATCATCAAAGCTAAACTAAAGGGGGACAATATGTACCAAAAAAATTAGAACATTTTGAGAAAAAAAGAGTAATAATATTGAAAATAATTGTTTCTCCTTCTTTCTTGATGTAAGGAATTTTTTTTCTAATTTGCTAACAACTCAAATCTTACATTTTTAGTCAGGCGGAGATGAACATTTGCTTGAAACCAGGACAGATTTTTTATCTAACATAACTCAAACTTTTAGAATTTTGGATTTATTGTACAATTTTTCACAAATCAATATATATAATAGTCATGTGTATGTATGTTTTATCTTCAAAGTGAAATTCATGAAACAAGCAGGTTCTTTTCAAAGTTGAATGATTTGTTTATATGTACTAGAGAAAAATGTGTATGCTTAGATATATAATATGATCATTTAAGCATTAAACTTAGAGATGGAGAAAGCTTTTTGTATTTATTGGAAACCTTATAAAACAAAGTCTAATAATCCTGATTTATCATAAACCAAAATAATATTTTGCAAGAGGACATGTTATTTTTTTTTCTCTTTAGCTCTGTTAGAATCAGACTCATAATGCGAAGTCTTTCTCCTTTGATTATTTGAAGCTTTTCAAATAAGGTAAGTATCTGACTGTATTTTTTAAGACTTTTGTCTCCTTTTGAAATTCAATAAATTTCCGAAAACAGCAATGTTTAAGTTTCATGCAAGTAAATACACAATGTAAACATTATTATACCTTCATATCTACGCCATTCTCAAAACGTGAGTTTGGTTCTGACTTTAACAGCCAATGAGAATATGTGGCAGGTGTGCCAATTGTCTGGTTTCCTTTTGCAGACGCAGCTTTTGCTGATTTTTCAGACAGTTTTGGAAATTCAGAGTGTACGATGGTTGCTTTTGTTCTCTTTGATGCTCCTGTAAAAGAAATCCAAATTTTCAAAAACGTATTCTTTTGTTATACACTCTGTCAGCTCATTTCCAAAGTCTTCAGTATTTCAGAAATGAAAGAGAGCATTATACAAGAGAGGTGGCCACTCATAAAGTAAACTCTGCCCATGGGATAATCCAATCATGTTGGTCTTATTTGGGGTTTTCAAAAAGAATGACAGGCCGATGACTTTAATCTAAAAAAAACTGAAGTGGTGAAGAAGTAATTTCTGGACATCATCCAAAGTATCAAAACCATAAGATGTCAATGGCTTACCTAAAAAATCTTTCGAACCAAAAAAGAGGTGAAAATATTATCAGGTTTTGCCAGCATAATTCCCAAAGAGTATGTTTAATTGAGTAAGTCAGCTAATGAGGAATGCCCACCACCCTGAAGTTTATTTTAACTTAATATATTTTAAAATAAAGATAATGAAAATTTGAATTAAATTATATTTAAAAAGATGCCATTTTAAACACTACTAGTGATACAATTCGTTTTTAATGTGTTGCCTTGTTCTCTTACTCTTTTCTTTTCCAGTCTCTTGCCTTTTACGTTTTGGTGCCATTTCTGAAATAGATCTTGTAATGTCAACTTCAAGTCCAAAAACCAGGGAGGTTCTGGAAAAAAAATAATTCAAACATGAAAGCTAATGGACTGACTATGTTTCTATTACACTGCATAAAATCATACATGTATTTTTATACAAAATGTTGAGTTTAACCATTGACATTGATTAAAAACTTCAAACAATGCTGTAGAGGGTGCAGCTCCTTCTGTAAAGGGTGCTGGTCCTGCTGTAGCAGACGTTGATGCTGCAGAAAAAGATGTGGTCCTGTACTAGAGGACACTGGTCCTACAATAGAGAGAGCTGGTTGAAACAGGCACTACGGCTGCTGATTTTAATGCTGCCTCTGACGATGAGGTTGGTGGTAAAGGGCGATCTGTGACACATGTTCATGCTGGCATGAACTCTTCAGTGTTAAAGGCATTTTTGTCAAGGGACCACATACCAGATAGCAAGGAAAGTTGCTTCAGGCTGTCTGATGCTCAACTCGCGTTGTCTCATAATCATAAAACCCAGATACCATTCCTTTCCTACCATCTGCTCTGCAGCCTCAATAAAGAAAGATCATTGAAACGAGAGTGAGGCAGATCTAGATCAAATCTAGATTAGGGGTCTAAGAACTATTAACATCACGGTAGCTTACAGCTATTATTAGGCTTTCGGCACTTTGTGGTCCCTAACCTGTGGGCGGCCGAAATTCGATTATTCAAATTGAATAGTACACCAGCCAGCTGCACTCCTTGTCTTTCTGTCCTTTTCTATTATTAAAATTGATTAAAATACCTGCCAGCTGTACTCTCTGTCTTTTTGTTATTTTTTATTGTATTGGCATGTTTTGTTTGATTAAAAAAGACAGGACGCGATTTGACTGAAACGCTGGTAGAATGCGGGCGGGGACACGGCACTCAATGATGTTGACCAGTGCACCTTTATTTCAGATTTGAATCTAGATTCTAGATCTAGACTAGGTTCTATAACTATTTGACGTAGATATAACATACCTTTGATCAAGTGATCACTGCTTTTGCACACTGGATGTTAAATCTAGAGAATCTAAGCTTACACTCTGTGGCCGTATGGGTTGGCTTTCGGCTTTCGGATCCACGGAAAAAGGAGCGCTCTTTTTTGTGCTTCTATCTGTTTACTATTAGGTCCGTGAACACGACCGACAGAGTACTTCTTTTTACTTTACTGTTGTTTACACTTCTACGCATGCGTTTGTGTATAGCATTCCAAGATGTCTGCGCTAGCTATGGGAGATGGAACAATAGTTTAGAAAACGTTTATGAATACAAACTTATGAATTTAGGTTGCTCAGAAATATGAAAGCTGATTTAGAATTGACTTTAGATATAAGTGAAGGTATTGAAACATGATACATTACCTGAATTATTTTATTTAAGGTCCAAACGACTTCGTTGTCATGGAAAACAATCGAGAATTCAGGGTCAATTTGTTTCTCCCCAAAGTTTAGATCAGTTGTAAACCCCATTCCCTACACAACTAGATCTAGATCTAGTTTGAAATTATTGGAAATCAGAACACAATTTGAGTTGTAACGTATGAGGGCAATGGTGAAAATTAAAGAGACCTCTAGGGCTCTAGGCCTAGATCTATTAGGGGCCTAACCTTTATTTTTGTTTGATCATGATTTAATTGGGCATTGCCATTGTCATTGACTAAATCTAGATTCTAGACCCAGTTTCTATTGCTTTGTAAGTTATTTGCTGAAATCATGTGTAAATAAAACGATCTTGTCTGTGTAAATAAACTACATATTATTAATATTGTTCATCTATTTTAATATGGATCTAGATAATACCAGAGACTATAGATTTAGCGAGATTTTCACAAAAAAGATCTCACAGTGCTTTTGATACGGGGGAGCTAGCGTGATGGGTGCTCACTCTATTTCTTTGAAATTGAGGCGCTTCAATAATGTTAAGACTGAGTTTTTTAAAGGCTTAAAGAAGTAAGCAACCGCCTTTATTATCCTATCCGGGCCTTAATATGCAAAATTATCTCCATGAAACCTCTCATTATTTCATATTTTTCAATAATACTTTCTCAGCAATATTATCTTCATCAAATATACACACAGATTTAAATAGCCTATGTCTCAAATATTATTATATGTATCAGTGTTTAGGTTTTCCTTTTGTTGGATCTGATGGCTATGGTTATAGAAGGCTTGCCCTTCAGTGGTTACAGAGGACATTCAAGCCAGTAAGTCTATATGAGTTTATATGTTTGAATCTACTTTAATTCCATCACATTGTAGGGGCCTAATTGATAAAGCGATTTTTTTTATCATATAACAGAAAAAGACAACACAAATTTTGCAACCATTTTATCTTATTCAAACTGAACTGATGAAATGATATTTAATTTGACTTGTTAGAGTATTTATAAACTTTTCATTAACGATGATAACTTTTCAGTTCTGTGGACATGGATGATGCAAATAAGTACTCTAAGTTAAACTTGGATGATGGAGATTGCCCTTCTCTCGATCAACTCTCCATTGACACAAGTCGGCCCGGCAGTGCTTTGGCCAGAGGAGTTCAGATCACAGAATTTGCTGAAAGCCGTGTCAACCCAACTCCGCTTTTTCTTGAGGAGTCAGATATACTGCTGGAGCAGTACCTGAGCCCAGGAAAACTGGTAAGATATTTTTTTCACGAATGACATGAGTACATAGCTTCTATTTCGTTTAAAGCAGGTGAACATATATATACTAACTTGGTTTTAGATTTTTTTTAAAGACCAACAAATTAAGGTATAATATCAATTTCCAAGCAATACAAAAAGATTCACCTAAGAGATGTTAAGAGAGAGAGAGAGAGAGAGAGAGAGAGAGAGAGAGAGAGAGAGAGAGAGAGAGAGAGAGAGAGGAGGCAAAAAAATCATAGCTATAGAGATATAAACTTGATTAACTGTTTGATCTCAAGAAACTGTCTTTTTTTCAGCAATTGCTTACTGGAGTGGACAATTTAGGTACAGTTGAATGCTTGGAATTAAAAGTTGACTCAAGAGAAACAAGCCTAGGAAATTTTGGTTCCCTTTTGCCAAATTTGCGTGAGCTGAAGCTGAGTGGCAGTTGCATTTCCTGTGTCAGGTGAAATAGCATCATTTTGTTGCTGTTTATTAGATAAATAGATAAAACTTCTTCAAAGATCTGAAGGCATACCAGTTTTTATTGAAAGAATGTAAATAAATTGTGTTATTATGCTCCATTTATTAGTTATTGAAAAGCCGGCTAAGATTTCATTAATTTCTTTGCAAACATAAAACTTGAAAGGGAGCTTACTGAGATGTTAACAGAAAAACTCCAGTATTTTCAGAGATCCTATGGCACATAAGGGCACCATTGTCTTTTATCACAAATTCTCATAGATTACAGGTTGTTGTTTTTTAATAGTTGTATTATGGTGAAAAAAATATTTTCTTCATTATGGTCCTGATTTTTCTTATTCAAAACATGTTTGCTCCAATATGAAATCCAAAGCTCACACATGGAGTTTAAAATGAATGAAACCTCTTTAGGGGTAGGCCAAATGGGGCCTGGGGAAAATGTGCTGAAAAGGATTATGTCAAGAAAGAAGAGAGTAATGGATGACAGTCGCTGCTTTGTGGCCTAATTATGGCTAAAGGTGGAGAGCAATGATGATGTACTTTCATTGAAGTCCTCATTTAAATTATTCAACTTTTAGGAGATGCTCACAATTTTTTTTTTTTCTTTTTGTATCGATATTACCCATTTTGAACGTAGTGATCTCTTTATCTTTGTAGTTCAAACTGAGGTCTTTATTAAGCAATAACTAGAAAAAGATACCCTTAATTCACATGCAGATATTACAGACTTTCTAATATCATTTAACCCCTTCGTGATCCTTCGTGATCGCCTTCCAAGATCTAGATCTAGTTCTAGTTCAGAAAGTGCTCCTTACAAATTTTCAAACTCAAACCATGCATCACATGCAACACATATCACCTACATCATGCAATATTATTTCTAATATAATTTAACATATAAAATTTTTAAGTCAGCTAGGTTGTTTTTTTTTTTTTTTTTTGGTGCTGGCAGGATTTTAATTTTACATTTTATTTATTGCTGTATATTTTCTCCAATCTAATTTTTAACTTATTTTCTTTAATAGAGATCTTGGATCATCGCTGCGAAATTTGCGTATTCTGTGGTTGACACGATGTGGCTTGGAAGAACTTGACGGAATCTCGTCCATGTTGAATCTTGTAGAGCTTTACCTAGAGTACAATGAGATCTCAGACCTGAGCCCTTTGTCTATGCTGGAGCAACTTGAGATTCTGGATCTGGAAGGGTAAAAATCGGATTTTGTTTTCTTTCTTTTTTAATTACATACAGACTATTGATAAAGTATATCATGTTTTGAAAGCAGACCAAAAAAAATTAAAACTTGAAGAAATTCTACAGTAATTCTATCAGGTAATGGTTATGTTGTTTACCAAGATCCTGAGTCTTATATTTATTTCTGTTTATTATCATTTAGTTATGGAACTCTTATCATATATTCATATGATATTTGGATTTGTTGGACTCAGCAAAGATGCCATAAATATTACACTGCATATTTGGTTGTTGAATTATTCTACAATGGATCTTCAGAAGACCTTTATTCTCTTCTTTTGACTGTGGTAAATTTTATAGGGAAATATTTAATAAACAAGTCATAGCCAGAAGATAATTGCCACCATACATTGTTAATTTTTATATCATTTCATCAGAGTCGATGAATGCTTTTTTGTTTTAATGTGCAGGAATAATATCGATGACATCACACAAGTCCAGTATCTCTCGCTCTGTCCGAGGCTCAGGAGACTTGCTCTAGATGGGAATCCTATTTGTGTCTACCCATCCCCTGAACAGCAAGAGGTTGCTAATACTAAATCTTATTTACTGTTAGAAATCTTGTTTACTAATAGAACTAATAAAAATCTTCTTTACGAGTAGAAATCTTCTTTGTTCCCCTCTCACCATCTCTACTGGCTGGCTCTTCATTATCAATAAATGTCTAAATTTGGTATATTGAAATAACTTTATGATCTACAATATGATTTTCTTTTCACATTTGTAATCTTGCAAGACTTGAAGAAAACAGTTCTTTCCTTATTTTTTCCCCAAATTTTAATTTTCCCCCAGCCTGACCCGGAGTATGACTACAGAGGCTCTGTGAGATCGCTCCTGCCGAATCTTTTGGTCTTGGATGATGAGAGAATGGATGTCGATCTCTCCAGTGCCACATCTTCCTCGCCGTCAGGGGAGTCCCGCTCAAGGCACCATAATGTTTTTGACGAAGACTGGGCTTACCTGGAAGAGCTTCAGCAAGATGCGTTTCTACAGCAGGAGTTCTCTAATGGAGATGATCCTACTCAGCCTGCAACTGATGGAGGTATATAGGGGCATTTCAATACAATTTGTGCAAGTGTGTTGGGGAAGCCTGCTCTAATGCCTATCTTACCAGGTGCTCAGTCTTTGATCACTTATTAGCCACGGTATCTTAGCTTCATCTTTTTGCACTAATTTGATGTCTTTGTATGTTCCTGTCTCACAGATGGACTAAAATAACACAGACACACCAGAAGAATCTTTGAATTATTCTCTGCCTATATGTTCTATTATGAGAAAAACTGTCTGGGCCATATTTGTTTAACTTTAATTTTAAGATCACCTATATATTTCTAAAAATCAGACAATTTTAAACATTTTTTTTTGTTTTTCTAAAAACTGCTGATTTTGATATAGAGCATTATGCTAGCAATGCGACAATATGTAATTTTCCACATTGATACCTGCTCGAACATTAAGTGCTGTCATGTAATTATCCAGTGCGCTTTCTTATTTTGCTCTAGCATATTCTCGTCAGTCGATTATTTTGTTTCTCCCCATGTTTGTTTCAGACCGTCCCCCTACTGGAGCACTGCGTCCAGCCACCAGCTACAGGCCGGGCTCATCCCTCCGCCCGTCCTCGGGGTTCCGCCCCTTGTCCGCCTCCAGGCGCCGTCCGTCCACCATGAGTCCTGGAACACCTGGCAGCCATCACGCAGCCTCCAATAGGGCCGTCTCCACAAGTGGTACGCCATTAGCCGTTCACAATCTCTAGTCATTGATATAGTCAAGCTCATTCCATATTTGCCCAAGTCATTTTTGGATGTTTTGAGAAAAACACGAAAGACTTTCTAGACAAAATATGTTGCTTATGGGACAATATTTTTTTCAGAAATGTAGCAAAGGAACAATTAAAGTTATGATTGTATTGTAGTAGGTGCCTAAAGCCTTCAATATTTTAACCGATCCAAAATCTTTACACCCTCAAAAACTTACTCGGCCAATTGTTGAATGAGCTTGAAGATGTGGTTTTCTTAGACTGAAAGTATGATTTTATACAGCTCAGGTTTTAGATCTTTTAGATTACTGAGTTCAGTGCTTCCCTGAGAAAGTTGCCTGTGACTACTACAGCTGCATTTATTGCCACTATCACAATACACACACACTCGTTTAATTTTCTCTGGAGTCTTTTAGGTTTAAGTTTTTGTCACAAGAAATATTTTAATTGCAAAATTTATGGAAGGAAATGTTATGTGCATTTAAGCCAGTTTTATTATGCCTTTAATTTGATTGTCCATTTGTTGTTGGTTTTAATTTATTTACCCCTGCTTTTCATCATCAATAATGTGAAGAGGGCATAGAGTGCTCCAGTGATCTGACCATGGGCTCTGTGATTTGCGGCAATCCTTCCAAGGCTTTGCGTCAGAGGCGACAAGGGGGTCCTGGATCTAAAGACGAGATAAAGAAAGGACTCAGCAGACTCATGCAAAAGGTCATGCAAAAGGTCAGCCAATTAGAGGGTAGGGTATAATATCCATAGCTTGTCAAAAAGACAATGATGCAAAGAAGAAAGCCATCAAGGTTTTTTTTCTTATTCTCAGACTAGTGGAATGGGTTGCGTTGGATACATGGCAAAGTCTAAACATTTTTGTGTGTTTTTGTTTTTTAGTTTTATTGAATGACATATGGGTTTACAAAATTAACTTAGTGAAAGCAAGAAAGTTTAAGCACCAATAATGTAATTGTGTGTTTATAGTAGCATTTTGAAAAGGAGAGACCATCCCAGTTTCCGCCGTATTCTTGACTCATCATACAGACGTCTTGTTCCCCAGGGTGCCGTGTTCAGTCACTCAGAAGGTGCAGAGGATGAGCCAATCAAAGCTGAGAGTGAGCTGAACAGTATTATAGAGGAGTTGCAATCTTGGAAACTGGATCATGACAAGTAAGATGTCTTGATTTTTCCCTGTGTACTTCTAAGCATTGATCTGAAATTGATAACTTATAACACTTGAAGTTAATCTGCGTATTACAAAAATGGAATATTCTGCCTATGTCTTGGACACAAGTTTTTTTTACTAAATACTATGTACATTTCTATGGAAGTCAAAGAAGGCATATGTTCGCCATTCTGAAAATTTGACAGTCTTTGGAATTTGCAGTTTAGTGGTTGAGAGAGCATCATAGGTCTGTTTTAAATCAATGCTAATCTTCATCTGTCTTATGAGTTTTTGACTTAAGGCATAGCATATTCCATTTCTTTGTCTGATATACTTTGTCATATTTATTTGAATATAACTTATAAAAACCTATCAGCCTGTTTAAAATATTTAAATGCAATGCATTTGTTTATTTTTAAATGTACGACAAAGAAACTGTGTGTTTATAACAAAAACCTTTTTTTTTTCTTATTATATTTTTGGTCCTTCCTCAGGCGCATGAAGGAGATTCTGAAAACAAAAGAGGCTCAAATATTGGTGGTTGATCACGATGAAGCACTTGATGTATTGACAAGTGATGAGGACGAGGATGAGGATTATGACATGAGCCCTCGCCAGGCATCTGTAAGTCGACCTTCTTCAGGTCACCAGCGGCATATGGTGGACCTCAGGTTAAAGCGAAAAACTGGAGACATTGCCGCAGCTTCTTTGGAAGAGACAAACATTTCAAAAAGTCAAAGAAAACCACCAGTTCAGTCAAAAACAAGGTCATCTATTGATTCAACTTCTCATCGACCTAGATCAGGCCTAAGCAAAGACATCTTAAACGACAGTTGGGACAGCAATGACAGTAATGATTCTGATGAGTTGAAAAACAGATTGTTAGCAACTAAGTTTGACAAGCAAAGCTCCGGTGGGCAAGGTGACTCAATGAAACCAACGCTATCAATATCATCTTCTGGCGTGAGACCTGGATCTTCCCAACGCAAACTGCCCACTCCAAGCTTCCACACACAGAACGGGGATGGTCCTGACAGCCTGTCTGCAGTTCCATATTCCTCAGCCGAGCATCAGAGGAGACCAGGTTCGCGTGGTAGCACAGTAGGTGACCTTGCACCTCTCAGGGCACCCAGTCCTACATCTGCTCAGATCATCAACAGCATGAGGGCCAGACAGAAAACACAGTCTCCACCAACTTCGCCAAGGCCACGCAAACTCAGGTTTGTTGCTTCCTATCTACAGCAAACCTCACATAAATGTGGGCATTATAATCCACTCACCAAAACATGATTTTCCTTTTGTTTTTTTACATTATTTTTTGCTTCCTTGGTAAATGAGACTCTCATTTTGAAAGTGATATCACCTGGTGTCAGGTGAATTGTTGCCATGGCTGACTGGGAAACAGTGGGAATTGTTCTTTTCTGTGACTTGTTTTTTGCCCAATTTCCCTCATAGAGTTCCATCTGACAAGATAATGAATTTATTTCTCTCATAGAGGTCCATCTAACAAGAGAATGTATGTATTTCCCTCACAGAGTCCCATCTAACAAGAGAATGTTTGTATTTCCCTCACAGAGTCGGACCGACAGGGCTACCATTGTCCTCTCAAAGCCAGCAGCCGGTCATCAGGGGAGGCATCCTTCCTCCGTCCTCGAGAGGAGGAGCAGCAGGAGGGGGAGGGAGCCTGGGGACACCAAGTTCAAGGTCAGGTGTTGCTCTGCTTCCCTCACAGCCAAGGATTGCCCGCCAGTTGCCAGAGACACCAAACCTTGTGCCCAGACCGCCAAAGCAGTCCTAGCAAAGTCGAGGATGCCTCACGAGAAGGGTGGACCTGTGCTTCTACTTTTATGGTCCTCGTCGTGTAAAGCCTTTTTTATAGGGTTGTTTCTCTTTCAATGCAAGTGAGTTCTCCTGATGCCAACATGATGCCATCAGGGGAGAAGGAATTTATGTAATTTGCTTTGGGTGACCTGAACTCTATGTGAACTTTGATCCTTTTAATGCTAGTGGGGAGAAAATACAAGGACAAGATGATGTGATCTGTATTAGTGAATACCTAGAACTTTTGTTAAGAATACTACATCTCAAAAGGAGAGGTTGCATCTTCATGATGATTTTGGAAGCTGTAGATTTTATTAGTATAATATTGAAACAATTAAATTCTATTCAAACTGCCTTGTACATGTTAACATCTATTTCTCAAAAGTCTCTCATCTATTACTATTTCAAAGGCAAACTATAAGTGAACAAAAACAATTTTTCTTTTTCAATTTAAAAACTTCTTCAATTTTTTTTTCTTAACCTGTTCATACAGAAAAAAATCTTGCATTTTAACCTTTACCATAAGAAAGGATAAAATTTTCAAGAGGAAACCAATCCCATAAGTAATCACCAACGACAGCATCACTCACTCAACAAACTAAGGAAACCTGAGGTGGTTGCCCTGCTCAACTAAATAAGCAGGTTGGAACAGCTCTGTCTTCTGTCCCCATACTTTCTAAATATTGTGATATTTTCATGTGTTGCTCTTTGCTCTCATACAGAGGACACGATGTACATGATGATGAACCTGCTCACTTAGATCAGAATCAAGATGCTGCTAAAAAAGATGTAATTATTTATTTTTCACTTGAAAATTTCAACTTGCAGTTATGTACTCACAGTACACCTGTGTCAGTTATATCCAAAAGGTTTTGGACCTAAACTATTCATTATATCAGATTTTAAAGGTTTTGTCCCCAACTCAGACTCAGGGATATATTGCATTGGTTTACAGATGTAAAAGCTGAAGGCTGAAAACTTGGGATGCAGCCAGTCACTTAACATTCAAAATTCCAGTACTAGTTATAATAGTTTGTTATTACATTAAAGGGCCAAAGGAAAGTTGATATGTTTCTGGAAAAGAAAAGCTTTATATATCATAACCAGCATTTGTATTTTTGCATGCTCAAAAAATTATTTTTTCAGATAACATGACAGTATTTTTGTTTTAAGTATCAACAACATTTTATATGTATCAGACTTTGCAAAATGAAACCAAAATGTATGAATTTCAAATGAATTTTTATTCTATTTAAAATATGCCTTTTATTGTTATAAAGAATGAGTAAAGACAATCAGAAAAATGGCTACACTTATAGATTTAAAAAAAATGCTGACATTATTTTATCATGCTGTGATATATAATCATGAAAACTAAATCAAAGATTGAATTTGGTTTTAAAGACATATAAGGTTATTTCTAATCATAGGCGAAATCTCTCTATTTACGCCTCCTGGAAGCAAACATAGAGCTGATAACTTATCCATAAAAATAGTCTTATTCTGTGGAGAGATTTTAATATTTCACTGACTAATTCTGAAGATACTTGGCGTAAGACTGGATTTATAATGAAATAATGTAAATTGCTATCTCCTCAAATTATATTTTGTTCATTTTGCAAAAATATTGCTAAGGATACAACTGTTAGTGATGTATGTTGTTAAGAGAGTTATTAATGACTAGGAAATAAATCATGTAACCTCAGATCCTCCACAAAGAGCGTTTGATAATTCTTTATCAATCAGACAAATCTGTTAAGCTCTCTTTAGCAAGTTAAATAGCTTTCAAAAATTAAAATTTTTATATTGTTTTAACTCGCTCACATGACATTGCACATATAGATGCAATAAACTAGATCTACATTTGTCGTAGGTTTGTTGTAATTAATAATTGGGGTGTTGTTGTTTTAAAGTAAGTGTTATTCTAAACAGACATTATGTTTTGGTACTTGGTAAACCATGTCTATTAGTATCGTTTAATCACTTTAATCACAGCTTGTCGTATGATTTGATATACTTACGATGGGTTATAATAAAACAGAAAGCTATAAGGTGGTTCTGAAGTGATAAATATTGGGTTATTTTTAAATATTTCTTGAGTTTGTGTAAATTGTTTTAAATCAACATTCACAATATTTGCGTCAAATGCAATGTGGAGATTTAGAACACAGTTTTCAGATTTTTTTTTTTTTTTTGCTTTTGATAAAAAAAATGATAATGAAAAATACAGAATGCAAATCAATATTGCTCCATATATTTATGCAGTCATTGTAAATAGTCCATTTCATTTGTTCTTCAATATTGTGAGCCAACCATCTGTTCATAGTTTATTTTCTCTTGTGGTGCTTTTTAGGCAGGAGTCTCAAAATGACAGAAAAAAAGTTAAATATAAAGGCTTTTATTTCTCTCAGTCTATGAAGAAGTATGCCCACATTGTTGTGTGATGTTGGAAACAGTTGCCAGTGTCTATGTTCATTTTAAACTAATTATAGTGTAAATGTGTCTGTCTTCTTGCAACCCTTAAATGATTGCTTCTTTAGTATATCAAAACATGTATTAAACCTGATGGCTTGTGTTTTTCTGCTTAAGATAATTTATACTTTAATCTGTGATATCAAGGTTACTTTATATCAATTAAATGCAAGGGTAACTCGAAATTAATAAGTATATTCTGTTCAAAATCCATGGAATAATTATGCATAACTGATGTGCAAAGACAGTTGTTTTATTGTTTCTATTTTTTCCCACTCTTACACAACCAATAAAGCCTATATAGTGCTGACGTTTGATGTTAAACAACCAACTCTTACACACCCACTTGCTCATAAACTAAGCAATCTAGTATGGAACCAGGAAAAAAAAGGTCCTGAAAATATAATAAAGATTTGTTCAATGATATATCCATATTTTAAAGACCACAAACATAGTACAACGACTGCTCCGTTATCGTGGCTCAAATTATTTGAGATCTTTTTGCTTAGAGAGGATTGTTATTGCTATGTGTGTAAATGCTGTTAAATGTTACATACATGTTATCTTTGCTGCTGACATTTTCAAGACTGCTGAAATTTACACAGAATAGGTTTTTTCCGTATAAATTTAAGCATGCACTGCATTTATTAAGATTTTTATCTCAAAAGCACAGGTGAGCAGATTTGCATTGTGTATTTCTTTGGCTGTGACTATTTATTGGTCTTATATTTTTTGTCTTAATAAAGACAATAATTATCTTCTTTTTTGTTTTTTAGCTCATAGGAAATACAATAAATTATTCTTAGTTTAAGAGAAACTATAATATAAAATGGGGTCTATGAACCATATAAAAAAACAACAACGGCCGTTTTGGAATCACTTATATTAGATCAGAAGTTGGGTTTAACATTTTTTTTTAACTGGGATATTTTTATGCAAAGGGTTGACTGAGGAGTTGGTCTGATTATTTTTTTCAACAGTGGTTCAAATTATTAGGTTTTAAGTAACTGCTTGTGTTCGATTATATTTGTTATTTGATCATAACTGTGTGCATGTGTTGATATTGCTGCCTTTGGTGTAGATTATGAAATCTCTGTAGATCCCTTAAGATTTACTTAGTTTGACTTGAAGTTGTTTTTTTTTTTAATTAGAATAGGAAATGTGAATTTTGTTATTGTTTTTATTGAATGGTGTGTATTTTTATTTTTTTTTTGCTTTTGAAATGTTTTCTTCTCGTTTTTTTTTAATTGAAATTCTTAGGCTTACAGTGATGAACAAGTATTCATGTTTGAAATTTTTTATTAACTCTAATAGGAAAAATGTGTATGTATTTTCATTTTTCATTTGATCTTAGATAGAAACGCCATACATCATGAAACTAGATGTTATATATGTTGAGATTTAAATTTTGCAGGGGGTGAAGCAGCATTTGAAAGCAATTGATTTTTTAATTTTTCAGGCTATTTACTTTCTATTATATGGTTATAAACTTATGGAAATGATCACCTAACACAATCTCAGACTAGTGTTTCGGTGTAGGAGCTTGCAAATGGTGTCAATTAATTTAAATTCATTCGAACTAAGAGAATCTAGAGTGCTTTGCATATTGTAATTCCTTTCTCAAAAAGGCATAATTATAGTGTTGGCAGAATTTTACAGCATAAGGAGGCTTAAAATAATTTTCAATGTGCATTTCTGTAGGTAGAAGTATTTTTGGAATTTGAAATAAAAATATGAATGAAGTGACTTGGTTTCTGCAGGAAAATAGCAGTAACATACATTTCACTTTTGACAGTGTACAAACTTTAAGATTTCAACTTGCCTTTTTAAATCTGATTGGTTGCTCTTCAAGGAAATGTAATAAAACTTTGACTTGAGACAGTGTTACAGCCTTAAAATCTTTGCTTCTCATGGACTAACCACAACAATCCACCATTTAATCAATTGATTTTCATTTGCCTTATTGGATCAAAACAATTAACATACTTTTTTTCTGTCCAAAAGAAGGCAACAGCCTGTTGCTATAGTTTGTTGTGAGGAGCAAATAATTATATCCGAGCTCAGCTATCAAAACTTGTCGACAGACGGTTTTGTGCTGATGGAAAAGTTGAGTAGCATACCACACCAGCACCAAACTGTCCAGTTTCCTTGATTTGACAATGGTGCATTCTTACTAAAATAATTTTTTTGGTAGGTTATGAAAGTTTATCAAACCGTGGCAGACCATTAAAACTTGCATAGCTCATTCTATATTCACAAAAAATTTTGTTAGTAAAATCTTAGGTCCTAGAAAAATTCATAAAGTTCCCTTTTTTAGCAATCACTGATTGAATAAGGGGTGAGTCCAATATTTTTTTGTACATTTTTCAGAAGAAATCGTGAGAGCGCGATCACTTTGCCATGCCTTTGTTTATTTATAAAAACAGATTCTGATCTACACTTTGCAAATTATGAAAGGCGCACACACATAAATATAAAATTATAATTGGCATACGCAGCTTTAAAAACTACAAAACTAAGCAAAACACGTCAGTTTTGGCTTTAAGCCTTCATCACACATGGTTATGAAAGCTGTCCAACAGTTTTGTCTTAGTACGGTAGATTTTGAGAATGCTCAGTTCAACAAATGACAAAAACTCATATGTTTTGTCCTGGTGCAGTATAAGCCAGGAGTTTTAACACTGATTTCAAACTATGAAAAGAGGTTCTGTCAATTTATATTAATTCTTATGTTAAAGCTAACAACTATCATACTGATTTTTTAAAAACATATTCAGGGAAATGTTGTGAAAGAAAGAGAAGAGATTCTGTGTATTATACAGATGTCAGATGGAAATTAACTTTTGAGGATTCATATTGATTGATAATTAATCATATTATATGACTGTGTGTCTTGAAATCCATACTCTCACGCTTGCATCAAATGTGTTTTCTTTCAGCCAATAAGTAATTGATAAAAAAAAAAGATTTAAAAAGTCAAAGAGGATTAAACATTTCTTGAAGGCGCACTTGTATTTTTGGCAAAATAAGTGTACAAAAATTTCAGCAACAAAATGAGCAAATATTATTTTCTAATTTGACATGGTAATTTTTAATCATTGCCCTATCTTTCAGTAAAGCAAAGATGAGCAACTTTAAAAAATAAAATTATAGAGAGACAGTTTAAAATATCTTGTAATCATACAAATCCCATAATTTGAATAATATAACTTGAGATGAAATGTTTGAGAGTACTATTAATTTATTAATACTGGCAGAGAAAAATAGACATTCCAAAAGTTTATTTTTTAATTTTGGTTACACTAGTTTGATCTTTTGCCCCAGGAAAATTTTTAATTCCCTTTTTTTTTTAAACTTCATCCAAGGAAATTCAGGCACCCACATGCAAATAAATACAAATTAATATCTGTACATCAACATCTCATTAAAGTAAAAAAAAACTCCATACAAATTTTAAGAAGAGCTTAATGAAATAATCAGATATTTGATTGTTCCAGAATGTATGATAAACAACTGGTATCACATCACAAAGACATGTAAATATTTTTTAAAATAAATGCAAAATCAAACATTGGAAAATTAATAAAAACAAAAGAGGAAAAGTGAAATATTAATCATTGTAAAACTGTGCAAAATACTTGTTCAAACAAAAAACAAACATTTCCTACTATAACCTTTTTTCGCATGTTATGACGTTTTGGGAGACAGACTTTATTTAAATCTCTAACTTCTCTAACCACCCTTTGATTCCAACAAACAATCTTTATCTCTGTTTTCGTCTGACACTCAAAATTTAAACCACTAAAAAGAATATTGCTTGTCAGATAATTTGGTCCTTCAAAAGTTTTTTGAGGCTGCAACTAAAAAATCCATTATTTTTTTTCAAAGCATATCTAAAGGCATGTTGTCTTGCATGAATTCATATCTGCTCATTAAATAAAACCAACTTGATAAAAAAAAATCACATGTGCAAGACAGGTTCTGCAACAGAGGTTTCTGCAAACCAAAGAGGAAAATGAAACAAAGTATTGCTTCCCTTAAAATGAAAAAGAGTGCCCTTAAAACATTATAAGTTAATATTCAGATTAAAATTATTGTGGTAATAAAATGGGAAAAAACTATTTTCAATACATGTTTCTTAAACTCTCTAACACTAACAAAGGATAATATTGTCATCTTTATTTTGCTCGTTAAACCACTTAGTCACACGCGACCTATTTCTTGCTGAAGTCAGATACCCTAAACTCTCAGTAGCCCAATCTTTACTAGGACTAGGTTCCTTACCAGTCATGATTTCGACTCTATCACCAGTTTTAAGTGAAGTAGTTAGCGGTACGATTTTACCATTTATTTTTGCACCTTTTGTTCTATGACCCACCATAGTATGAACACCATATGCAAAATCTAAGACTGTAGCATTTTCAGATAAATCTATTAGCTCATTTGCAGGAGTAAATACATATATCCGTCTATTTAACTCTTTAGAAATACTGCTATTGCTATCATCATTATTAATCTCTTTCTCCCATTCAAGAAGAGATCTTAACCATGCAACTCTAGCCTCATAAGATGCATCAAATCTAACACCCTCTTTATACCTCCAGTGTGCAGCAAAACCTAATTCTGATTCCTCATGCATATGATGCGTTCTAATTTGTATCTCTATGTTCTCAATGTAGATTTAAGAGGCTCCACAAGATTTCAGTATCAGCTGTTGTCATAAGAGAACCTAGGAATTGTTAAACTAGAAAATGTCTAGCTCATTGCCACAAGCAAGCTGTGCCTGACTAACGTTTAGCTCTGAAAATGCCTGAATCTAATTATATTAGATATTTTATTTGAAACAGTGTGATTATGACTGAGTTTGGTAAAATCATAAAGTTTAGACAAAACCTAAAGAAAGAAAAACAGAATCAATAATGTAATACTGAGTAAGACTCACCGACATAATTATATTATGTGAATTATAGATCGACTTGTCAGTATAAATGGATTATTTTACAAGTATGAAGAGCAACAGTTTCACATGTGCATAAGCATGACTTAGTTATCATAATCGATTCTATTGTTTGAGCATGGACATATTTAATCAACTGAACAAAAAAACTCAAACAATGTGCATACATTGAGAGAAAAAAAAGATAATTCGAAATTGTTGTCAAACTTTTGGGGGATAAAAAGCTAACTTATAGTAAATATTATGATCATTGTAATAATAATGATGATGGCAATAATAACAATAATAATAGCAACAACAACAGATAATAATAATAATAATAATAATAATAATAATAATAATAATAATAATAATAATAATAATAAGGCGCTACACAGTAGAAATAGTGTAGTGAATCAAATTACATTAAAAAATAATATGCACAGTAGTAAGGTGCTTTTGATAAAAATTGGTTAGAATCTTGTGTTCTGAGAAGGCTTTTGCTTCTCTATAGTATTTTGTTGAGTCTTTAAATGTTTATAGAAAAAACATCTATGTGCACCATAGTTGCTTTAAAAAATAACCTGCTTTTCTTATAAATGAACAATGTTTATCCATAAAACAGCATTCCATTTTCTTTTATCTTATATGTTTCTCAGGACAAAGAAACGTTACATGACAAACATTATCTTTTTATAATTAAAATTTCATGTTTTATTTTGAACTTTGCAATTCAAATCCTGCTTTCATTATGTAATTAATTATTATGCAAAGTAATTATAAATTTTGATACAACTTGAGGAACAGAAACACACATGGCAATTCGTTTGGTTTCTTCTTTTTGGAATGATTGACATCAAAACAATTTAAATTGTAAGAGCAGATCTATATAATAATGTAAATCAAGCAAAGTTGAGTATCATCGCAACACATAATAAATATCACAGCTCAAAGGTTTAAAAATCACCCAAACGAGTGCTTGAGAGAAACTAATATCTCTTTACTTGTGGGTAGCCACTAATCTTTTTTCATCCAGTACTATTAAACCAACCAACAGTGTAGGCCTTCTACTGTACTTTTCAAGAAAAAATGAATCTCAAGTTTAGCCCCACCTCATAAATCATACGGATGCAGTGTTGTTATTTTTTAAATTAAACCTAAGCGATATTATATCTCAATCAAAGCCAATCAATATGACATTCCCCACTCAGCGGTATACTTGGGTGATGATGCGTGGGGAGCCAAATTGGGCCTCAGATCTTCGACGTTCCTGAATTCGTGGTACTCTACCCCAATCAAAGTTACTGTACATTGTTAGTGATTTCTTGAGCCGTCGAGTGTTGACAGCCTCCTCTGGTGTGGCAAATGATGGGCTGAGGGAATAGTAAAGTGGGGAAAAAATTATGAATTCCTTTCTCCTTCTGGAATTAAAACTATCATTTCACCCTTTTCTTTAATTGTCATAGATTTGAAATATGTATGAGAGCTTATAATATTTTATTTATAAATGTGATAAAGAATGTATGAAGATGTATCAAAAGTTTGAAATATCAGCAAATGTTTCCTAACCTGCAATAAAACCAAACTGAAAATATAAGATATATGGTGGTATTTGTAGAAGGAAAAGAATGGCTTGAACTTCGAAGAACAAATTAACATTTATCTTGATCTGTTTTCTATTAGAGCACTGTCGCAGTAAAACTTAAGCCTCTATCAACTTTTTCTTTTAATTTGAATTTATTGTTTTATTTTCTTTGAAAGATAAATCCTGTTGGAAATGTGGTAGATAGTATTAAGACATTTGAAACTTTGAAGAAAATAAAGAATTCAATGCTTCTTAAAATGAAATAATTTGTAATTGCCCTTCTTTGGTCAGATAATGAGGTAAACAAAAGCAATAGTTCTAGAACATTAGGATTTTTTCATAAAGACTGTCATTTGATGCATTTTGTTTTTTCTTTGGTAATATTGTGGTACTTACCTATTCTTCAAGAAATTATTTGCTATTTCACCAGTTCCTGGAGAGGGGGAGGCAAAAACATACAAGGTATATATTTTTTCTTTCTTATCAATAAAAAAAAAATTAACTGCCTTTTAATATTCATTATAATAAACCAAAACAAATCCCATAATTGGAGAGGATGAAGGGGGCTCAGCTTCTTTTTGAACCTAGGAGATGTTCAACTAGGAAATACATTTGTGATTTTTTTTCTAGCAGAGAGCAAAGCCCAGAAATTGCATAGAGTATTTTCTAGCACTTATTTCAAAGTAGAAAACATATATCATTAACAGATGTTAATTAGGTTTAGGGTAATTTCTTGCACCTGACTGAAACCTAGATAAAGGGGAGCTATGAATCTACATTCATCTTTAAGAGTATCCAATAAAATCAGGTGAGAAACAATACTGTTTTTAGTTCTGACTCTTAATGAATTGTTTCGTTTTTAAGTGGCTTAGTCGCACAATGATAAAAATATAGCAAAGTCAAAACTGATGTAGACTTCAAGCTGTCAATGACCACGCTTAACTCCATTAGATTGGCCTTTGATAGAACAGTATTTATTAAAAGCAATGGAATGTAATAATGGATTGGATCAAAAAGTAGATTTAACTTCTGCTTGCTCACCAGGTCTTGTAGATATTGACTTGCGAGGACTGGCAGACGGAAAGTATAAGGAAGGTGGGCCCTGTGACGCTCTTCCAAAAGCAACTTTGTCCTTCATTTTCTCTTCAACTTGGTGATAGATGCGCCGTGATATGTCTCGCTCAGATTTTGTTACTTCTGCGGGCAGATATTGTTCCGTTATTTCAGAGAATTGATGAAACATTCTTATCATGAGCTAAAATACAAAAGATCGCAGTAGTTTCACATAGAGTTAATGAATATATGGGTTTTAAACATGCCTTTCTCTTAGTTTTGATCATTCATTAAATGGATTGAACGAGAATCATGCAAATCTTTTCAATGTGATTCGCTCCATACAGCATTATAGATATACCATTTCTGGAAATGTTGATTTCAGGGAAAAGCTTGATACCCTTTTCAATTTTTTATCCAGGTTATCAAGCATTAAAGCAGTGCTAAATCCTTTGCAATTGTTTCACAAAAGGAAATTTTCATCTTGATGTAGCAATTTGCTTTTCCTATATTATAGCTATTGTTATTGAAGTAAGTACATAAAAAAATCTCCATAACTGTTTTCATTTTTGCCTTTAGATGGCATCATTCAGTCTTTTTTAAATAGTTATCTCTGGATATAAAGAGGAAAGTTCTTATTATTCCTTTTTGACTAAATCTATGTCATCTTACAACACACACTAATAAGAAACCAACTTATATTGCAATTGTGCAGGATTTGTGTTATATTTAGAAAATTAATATATCAATAACAGGCATTTGTCAAGTTACCTGCTCTATCCAACAGAGTCAAAGAAGGAACTGAATTGATCACAAACAGGCGGTATTCAGGTTCTTGAGCAATGGGGTTATTGAAAAGATCTGGGCGAAAAAGCAAGAAGGAAAAAAAGGAGCAGTAAAGATATAAATTATTGTTATCGTCCTGCAGACTTTTAATTAAAAGTCTATTATTGGGTGCCTAGATAATTTCAAGGGAGAGAGATGAGTATAGATTCAAAAATTATTATGGGTGCTACATATTGAGGAGGTGATTGTATCTTCATAACTTGCAAGTTCTGTGACTCTACTTTTCAGAAAAAAATGCCTTGGATATAGTTATGTGGGGTAGGTACCTTTACGGTACTGCTAAAACAATGGTATTAGTATTACAAAGTATTTAATTATTCTGAAATCCTGCAGTTCCTACGTTTATTTCCCTCAGTACTTCATATATTCACGTAACAGGTCTTAAAACATAGTCTTAGCGTTGCACTCAGCGATCCCGCTCATTCATGATTCCATGTGCCCAATTGATGGAACGGAAATTCTAAGTGTTGGTGACCCCAGAACCCAATGAGTCAGCTAGCTACGCCATTAGCTATGTCACCAGGTAGATCGGAAAAACCGGGAGACAATGCCAGAACGGTCCCCTTTTCCATCATTTCATCTGAGCCACCATACCTACCCAAAAATAAATATAGTATCATATCCTAATTTTAGAATGAAACCCATTACATAGTGATCCTTTCGAATTGCATAAAAAGCGCATCCCCTGAACTAATTACACATTCGACCATCTATCGAACGCCCGTGTACTTGACCAACGTCTTGATCCGTCGGCTGGGGGAGCCATGGGACACAATAAATTGAGCCTACGAGACACAATAAATTGAGCCATCTAGACCATTAATAGAATTAAGCCTGTGTTAGCCTTTAGGGAGAATATCACTGTGAACCTTTGTGAGCCGTGAGCTCTACTGATCAGAATATTACACTTCGTTTAATAAACTTTGAGACACTACATCGGTGCGTATTTTGTGAGATGACTGAGAGAGTGAGAGAAGGACAACTAACTGTAGAACCCAACGCTTTAGTCGCTGAGCTCTTGTAAGCCACCGGGCTAACCAACTAGAAAAAGTGATTTACAGTTATCTAGTTATCTAAATACTCATGTAGCTGAAGGGAAAAGCATTACATTATCGAGACTTATCCTTTGGGGTATTAAACAAACCAGGGTTGTTGTTGTTGTTGCTTTGCTTATTTCTTGAGCTTTAAATTTTTTTTTTTTTATTATTCTAGAAAGAAAGACCCCATACAACAACAAAGACTAAATTTGAACAAGGGAAAGTAACATTTCTGAATTTCCCTCCTTATTTCCTGGGCCTTTTCACATTTTTTTGGTATTGATATTTACCAGATGTGTCCAAAATCAGCAGAAAGTCATAATATACAAGCCATGCATGCTGTTAAGAGTTTTTAGTTATCTATTATTCCCATGAAAATACCATGGATGGCTGTGCTGTTGTTACAATGTTTATCTAAGATAAAAATTTGGACCTTAATGTCTGAGAAACGTGAAAAATACATTAAAATGTAATCAAAATTGTTTTTTTTCTGTTTTGTCCCTCCATGTAAAAGCTAGCAGAAGCCTTGAGCATCTGATTCAATTTCTTAAGCTCCATCTCACAAGTTCCACACTGGATGGAAGCGTGACCCAAGCATGTTGGTGATGATTATGTACTCACTAAGGACACTGAGTGAATTCATGCGATCAAATTCTTTCATAACTTTGTCCAGTTTTGTCAGCTGGTTGTTATGCAGGGTGACCACTGTCAGGCAGGTAAGCTGGCGCAAGCAGCCACTGATATCACTGATCTGATTGTCATGGAGATGAAGCTCACTTAGCCTGAAGTTGACACTCAGGAAATTGACACGGTGTAGCTGAAAAGCAGACAAAAACGTAACCAACACCTTACAATTAGTGCTTTCACAAGTAAATTTATTTAATTGCATTTTAATGATTTCAACATTTAGCATCATTATATTTTATTGAAACTTGTGTTTATGATGAACAAGAGTAGGGCCCACATCAAGTGTGCAAATCTTTATTTATGCAAGGCTAATAATTGTAAATAAATAAGAAACCGACCAAGCAAACGCAAGAGAATGATAATTTTAAGACTTTTCAGAAATTTCACAGATAAAACACTGATTCCAAAAGCAACATCCTTGATGCTTTTACCAACCAAAAGTTTATCCCTTTCCCTAACCATCCTAAGTTATATTCAAAAGAGTCATAAAAAATTGAAGTAGCTCATTCGGCTTTTAGTACAGAAAGTGATAAAATTATCAACAGCAATGGATTGAAATAAAATTCCGCATAATATTATTTTTTTTCTATAAATTACATGATGAAGGAAAACATGACATCAGATGTAACTGTCATAAAAAAGATTCTCCTGAGTAGCCAGAACACATACCTTATTTCCATTTGCCCACAGCTTTTTCAAATATCTAAATCTTTTCAGTTCAATTACTTCTACAAGTCCTCTGTGGGTTAGACAATACACATGAAGTGAAATAGAAATTGAGGGTTAAATGATTTTTATATTATTTCGAATACAATTAAATACTTTGATTATGATTCTTGTTTTAATTTGTATCTGTTTCAAGATACCTGCCATTATTCAAATACCTTGCAAATTATATTTCAATGGTTTGACTTTCACTTTGTAAAAAAAAAAATAGAGAAAAGGTAAATAAATACTGTTTTAAAAGTTTAAGCAGTTCCAAGATACTTACTACTAATGTGTTAAAAACAAAATACATTTTAAAATTTTTGTAAAATTTTACAATGCAAAAGGACTGTTCAAACTTCATATTATTTCTTTAACTTCTAAAATGATTTTAAAAAATTATGAAGAAATCTTCATACCTGTTTGACAAATACAACTCTTCAACATCCTTGTCCTTTTTTACCCCTCTCCTTTGTAATGCTAACTCAATGGCCTGAAATAGAAAACTTAAAGATGTGAGGTATAATCCATGCCATGCATAAATCACAAATGCAACATTCTTTGAATAAAATATATTTTGGGAATCACTGGACTATACTAATTCTTTGCACTTACAATTGAAAATGGAGGCAGCTTGTAGATACACAGCAAAAAAATTTTAACTATCTAATTTACATCCTTCAGGGCATTGATGACTTCACACAAAGAAGTTATTGTGTTGAGGTTTGTGCGCAGTATAATGTTGCAGTGATTCTCATATTTCTTATTTCCAAAAGTGTCTCAAAAAAGCTAGCTAATAAATTGAACTCAACATACTCTTATCTCATACAAATACTTTCAAAGAATAATACTAGACTTGCATGTGAGCCCTAAACAATATGTCTGAACTTTTTCGCACAAACGAACACATCACCTTGTCGGATCTTTTACTTCAACATCAAAAGAGGACACTTTTTAAAGTTTATGCAGTTTAGTGAAAATTTCAAAGTAATTTTCAGTCGGACTTGTTATGCCGGCTGGGTTTTTTTTTATGGTGTAATTCAATAAAAGTTTGAAACTTTTCACGCTGTGCCCGGTGTTTTCCCCTTTTTCACATTTATTTTAAAGCTCTTTAAAATATCAACAGAATCTGTTTGAAATGTAGGGATATCCTAAAGTTATAAATTGTATTATGATGAAGTTTTTTTCTGCTCTTTTTTCGGTTCAAATTCAACATAGGAATTTTTAGCCATATTTTCAGATGATTTACATAGAGCATATTTATCGTAACTTTGTAACCAATGCAAATAATATGAAGGAGAGAGAAAGAGAGTGAGGGGGGAGGGTGAATTTGCAACACGAGAGAAAGAATGAAGAAGAAGTAGAAGAAGCAGGAGACAGAGAGAGAGAGAGAGGGGGAGAAAGAGAGAAAGAGATAGAAGGTCGAATTTAAATAAGTTAAGAGTGAAGATAGGGAGAAAGAGAGAGGGAAAGAGAGAGAAGAAAGTCGAATTTAAATAAGTAAAAAGTGAAAAGAGAGAGATAAAATAGGTTTAGGTAGATCATAACTAGATCTAGATTTTACATTTTGATAGATCCGAAAAAATAGGGAATTCCTGGCTGAACCATCCGGAACGTGTTGTCCTATGATTCGTGAGTCCAGTCGAGAAGCTTTCAAAGTTAGATCTAGGGCATGTCTACGATATTTAAAGGTGTGAGAACCCCGTTATGGCAGGATGAAATTTTACGGACTTGGTCAAAATAACACTAATCAAGAAATTCAAGAAAATGGGTTCCAAATTTGCATTCGAAGTGAATAAAAAAAGCAAAGTTAAATGCGCCGTTGTCAGGTGAAAACAAGAGAAAATGAAACTTAGGTGAAACAAAAGTTAACGAACTGCGCATGCTCGATTTAAATTTAGAAGTGATACAAAATTAAGGATTGCAGACACACTGACAAATTGATCGCACTCGCGTTTTGGCCGTATAAATTAGCTGGCGAGCAATGATTGTTGAAAATCTGACAATTGTCGGCACACATGCCGGCCTATAATACTGTAGATCTAGATCTACACTTGACCAGTGATAGTTTTATTGAGGCTAGTTCAAGATCTATTTGTAGCATATAATCTATATATAAATTTAATACAATAACTGGACTGGACATTTTTAAAAATAAACCTTTAAGTACATATACGGTCACACTATTTCTTTAAAGAATTCATAAAACAATTAGTATGTAAGTATTGAGAGGAAACTTTGTGATATAAAATAAATTACAGAACGCTGTGAATCACAATATTTTATTTGACACTGTATATAATCTTTCTCGATACCTAGAAAAACCTGTAAGTAAGAGTAAGAGAGAGCTTTGCTGTCTTCTGCAGCTCTACCAAACAAAAACGTTACAAACTCAACTCTTTTGAACAAAAACACAATATATAAATTGCATAGCACAAATGGTGTACCACAATATTGTAAACTTTATAGCAGTAATCAGAGGGCTTATAGGGCCTAAATAAATAGATCCATGGATGCATTTTTCTTTCAAACCCTTTTAATTTTTAAGGTAAATAGCCTCATTGAAAGCAATGAAGAAAAAGTGTGAAAACCTCCTGTCAAAAGAATTGAGTGAAAATTCTCTGCCCGGGTCAATAATAATATTCATTTTTAAAGCGCCTTTTAACTAGATCTAATTATTAACAGTGAAAAGTGAAGAACTATATTTGATACACTCTTAGATTTATTCTTTATTACTATAATTGTGCCAAGACCCCTCAAGATTTATCTGTAGTGCTCTTAAACAATTCTTCAACAGAGAGGGTAGGCCTAATGAATTGTAAATAATTTACAATTTAGGCCTATTCTACAAACCGTGATTATACATTTTGTTCTCACAGCCTTGAAAAGATCAGATAAAGGAATACAAAATGTGCACCTAGACAAAAAGAACTGGAGCAAAGCAGGTGTAATTAATAATCAAGTATGTCCAATCAAGTGTTCTAATCCGATTATAAGCATAAGGTGCGATCCAAGAGTCAAACTTTCACTCCCTAACAGCTTCTCACATTATCTTAAAATTGACGGCGAAAACAACTTTTGATTATGATCAAACAAACATTCTGATTTTTCATAAGAAAGTCCGGGTGTTCTTTAATCTACTTAAATGTTTCAATACGTATCCTTTTGTTTAGTCTCTGAGATAGTGCTTGGGGAAAAGCCATGTTCAATCTTACCTCTTCACTGGAAGCCATTTTGATCGTTGCTACAATAACAACATCGGAGCTAAGGTCAACTAAGTTTTCGAATGTTTATGTATGCAAATACTAAAGTTATTAAATCACATCAATGTAGATGTAACACAATTTTTTATTTTTTAAAATTACTATGTAAATAAACACAGTCGTGTGTGGATGATTTTATCTACGAAACCACAGTAAAGTTGACTGGCATTAGAAGGAAGCATAGATTGCTATTAATAGAAATCTGTGGAAGCAAGTGGTTGTACACGTCTTTTGCGGTACGCTCGGCGGGAAGATGGGAAACTTCCTTGAGATAGCTTTTTGACATAGATGTATAACTTATTTCTATCTATGCTTTTTGGTGAACAGACCGGTCTCTTTGTAAAATATGGAGGGTTGACATTTTGGAAGATAAATGACTTGATCAAATTTAACGAAAAAAAATTTTTTGGAGGAGAAAAATATCAGAGAGATAAGAAAATATATATCTGATAAACTAAAAGGCGTAGAAAATGAGTTGTTTATACAGAGGGAAAAAAAAAAACAAGAAAGGAGATAAAATCAAGCCAAGGAATGAGCAAACTTCATGCTGCATGTTCTACGTTAATAGTGATAGAGTTTAATATCGAATTAACATTTTAAATGATGAATGGGATAGATGGCGGTTTGAAATTAAGAAAAAAATATATATTACGCGACTTGCTTGACAAGTTAGGAGATTTTAAAAAAAACAGGTGTGGGTTTATTATTATTATTATTATTATTATTATTATTATTATTTCTTCACAAAATGTTATCTAAATTTGTTTAATATGTCCTTAATGTCATTAATTTATGTGAATTGTGGCGTTTTTACGACAAACCTTACTAGAAACATTATTAAGTGTCATGTTTACAAGTTTAATTTCAAGTTACTTAAACTCACCACTTTATCCTCATTTTCGAATGCCAGATGAAATAACCAACATCGAACTCTGATTTAAAAAAATAGATGGATCTTTTTTTACGTTCTAAACTCGTGAAAATCAATGTAAGAGTAGATTTCACTAGCAACTATCTTGGCTTTTTTTTGTCTTAATTTCAGATCTGTTTTTGTAACTTTGTAAAAAGAAGCGATTGATTAATGTGACTTTTATCGTCATAATAGTTTTTTTTTATCCTTATCTCTTTCTGGTTTTCATATTTTCCATCCAAGATCCTCTTTAATTTGAAACGTAAAAAGCATATCTCTTTTTCATTATTTAGTACATGTAATTTGAGCATACAAAAAGAAAAAAAAAAGATTGTTTTTTTTTTCTCTACTATTATTGTTTTATATTTAAATTCCGATTATTTTTCACCCTACCTTGATATCGACGCATTATCATCATTTGTTGAATATTATAGCTTTAGTTGTTGTTGACTGTTGTTAATTATTGTTGTTGTTGTTGTCATTTGTTGTTGTTGTTGTTGTTGTTGTTGTTGTTGTTGTTGTTGTTGTTGTTGTTGTTGTTGTTGTTATAACAGGTATTATTAAAACCTTTTCAAGATCCCTTGGACTGACATTTTGTGCGTATAATTTATGAAACAATTAGAAACTTCTTAAGTTGATATTTTTCTCTCAAATAATGGTTCGCAAAGATTGCGGATACGCGGAGTTTGGTACATATTAGAAAACCAGCTGTGTTAGGGGCGGAACGCGCAGCTTAAAACCAGAGGGTTGAGGGTTCGATCACCGCTCAGACAGCATGACTTCTTTTACCTCTTGGTTAAGTCTTTGTTAAAATTTTATTAAAGTAAATGTTTCTTTTTTACCTTCCATCAATTTGAATGTTTTACCTCTTCCTTCTCTTTCTTCATTCTTTTTTGTAACTCTCTTTCATCAATGTGCTTTGTTTGTTGATGTTGTTTTCAGTTCTTTCTTTTTTTTAAGTAAACAACAACAACAAAATGATTAAACAGTCATATTCACAACTAAATATCGACAGTTAATGTATGGTATCTGGGGTAGGAACTGAAAAGAAGAAGCAGATTTACTATGAATCCAAATGTCAAAATCGAACATTTAAACTTGCTCCCTCGTTGCACTTACTAGTAATACTACCCCTGATTCTTAAGATTGGGTAGGTAAGCAATGGTGCAGAGTTCACTGATGTAAACGTGTTTTTCAATGTTCTCTGAAACTTAAACCCCACTTATTGTGTTAAGATCACTTAAAAAGATGTCCGTTGCTTGAGCCCTGGCGATTTCGTCTCCTACTGGTTGGGTCGGTGTCAGTTTAGTATGACAAGCTGAGACAGAAGCCATGGTATCCCCGCACTGTCTCTGTGTGGCAGCACGCCAAATTGTCACACATCAGTGTAGGGTCTTGTTCACAATATATGCTACATTGAGTTCACGTTGGACGAAGAGCAACAAAAGAAAACAAAGAAAAATCGCTTTTAAAAGTCGTGGTGGGACCCATCCGTGGCCTATTTTCAAGCTCTGGTCACCGCTGAAAGTTAACTACAATGTATCTCTCGAGTCTTGGCTGCTGAATTTGGAATACGCCATGCCTAATACATTGTTCATCGCTAGCTATTGTGTGCCTACATTCTACTGGGTTCAAAGAACCCAAACAGGAACGACTTTCGCAAGATAATAATAAGGATATCTCTCTTCTTCGCTATCTCTCTCTCTCTCTCTCTCTCTCTCTCTCTCTCTCTCTCTCTCTCCGTCTGTCTGTCTGTCTGTCTGTCTCTGTCTCTCTCTCTCTCTCTCTCTCTCTCTCTCTGTCTCTCTGTCTGTCTGTCTGTCTGTCTGTCTGTCTCTCTCTCTCTTTTCTACCTTTCTATTTCACTCTGTCCCTCTCTTATTTACCTTTCTGTCTCTCTGTGTGTCTCAGTACCCTTCTCTGTCTATCTCTGTCTCTGTATGTTATCATCTCTTGGATAATTACCAGTCAGCCTACAGGAAATTCCATAACACAGAAACGGCCTTGTTGAAAGTCCATAATGATTTACTTTGTGCTGCAGATAAAGGTCAGACCTCCATTATCGCCTTATTAGACCTAAGCGCCGCGTTTGACACGATTGACCATGATATCCTTATTGAGCGTCTTTGAAAGACATTTGGCTTATCTGGCACTGTGCTTGAGTGGTTCTCATCCTATGTTAGTGATCGGACACAGTGTGTTATGGTCGAGGACCAAAACTCCTCCCTACATACTCTCAAATTCGGGGTTCCCCAGGGTTCAGTGCTTGGGCCAGTTCTCTACACAATGTACACACAGCCATTAGGTAAAATCATAAACAGCCATGGCATGCAATATCACATGTACGCAGACGACACTCAAGTGTACAACTCTGTACCACCAACCAATCTTTCTCTCTCTCTCTCTCTCTCTCTCTCTCTCTCTCTCTCTCTCTCTCTCTCTCTCTCTCTCTCTCTCTCTCTCTCTCTCTCT
>RQTK01001545.1:0-73895 GCA_003991915.1 Elysia chlorotica
AATCTAAAGCAATCACCAACTTAGATCTAGATGGAGGCCGAGGCAAACAATGAAAGACGAAACGTAGAAACGGCACGGTTGCCATAAGTCAAACCAAGTAGATCTATAAATTATATTCACCCAAAAAATTCCATTTATCAAGCCCAGTAGATCTATATCAACATATAAATCTAAATAACCATAGCCATCTACAGTAAGTTGATCTAGAAGGAGATGGTCAAACCAAGTACATTTACTAAATTATTATGGAAGAATTTTTACTTTATCAAACCCAGAAGCTTTAATTTTTTGGCTCGTTTAAACTTAGGGATCGAATAATGCAAGCAAGGAATTATAATCGTATGGAAGAGGCAAGATTAAATCTAGATTTATTTCGAGACCAACTAATAAGTATCCTAAATATTGTACAAAACTGGCTAATAAAGTGTGGCGTACACGAAGGAACTTATAGGTTCGAATTTGACTGGGGCGGCACAACTTATTAATCAATAGTGAAAGTTTGTGGTAAGGATCAGACAGGGCCTAATACGACTTTTAAAACTTGGTGACAGACTGAAATTATTGTATTAGTGGAGTATTAGAGACTGGCCTACCTTAGAAACAACATAGCACTGTCGATTTGCCGTCAGTTAGTTTTGGCCCTATGCCCTCCTAATTAGCATACGACACCGCCAAGCCGACAAAAATTTTATTTGTATTTTTTTTTAATTTTAAATGTTAATTGTATTTATTTGTAGCTGATAAGCACTGTATTCTCTGCCCTCTCATTTTACCCCCCCCCCCCCTTGACGGCTTAATATGCAATTACCAGATCTCATTTTTAACTTCTGCCACGCCCACTATTATCTTATAGCATACGTTCTAATCTATACTTCGCGAAGTAAATCAAAGTTGGAATTGGAATCATTAAATATAAAACTTTACAATGTTATTTCGCTTTTGCTTAGATAATTTATCAGAAAATGTTGGGGTTTTCATAGGCCTTTTATTATAAACTTTTATTTCATAATAAATCTGCACTTGTAGTTTTTGTATT
Organism: Elysia chlorotica; assembly: GCA_003991915.1. Lineage (NCBI taxonomy): Eukaryota > Metazoa > Mollusca > Gastropoda > Plakobranchidae > Elysia > Elysia chlorotica. Next base: position 1,037 of record RQTK01001545.1, read on the forward strand.
ATTGTTTTATTTCTTGTGTTGAAATCAGGAACAAAAGTATAAATCCTCAAGTTTAATTTATTCATTATATCCTGAAACCATCGATTTTTTTGTTTTTTTGTTGTTTTGCCTTTATGAAATTTTATTTTATGAATAAAAACCTTAGCACAACGTATATTGAAAAGAGTTTAACTTGCAAACATGTCATTGTGTTGCACATTCGAATTGATTTGACATGAGTCCAAAAATGTGTGTATGTATGACTGCTTTTAAGACTCACCCGCTACTTGTCCTCTGAGCGCATAGAAAGGTGGTCTAGAGATAAATTAATACCTGTTTAAAGATAATTACAAATCCGCCACTTGAGCTTTGGTGATGGAATGATGGATGGTTCTCAAATTTGGTTAAGTGAACTGAGTGAATTCCATCTAAAGATAATTGCAATTCAAACAATGTATACTAGAGTCAAAACTTCATATCAACTAATAACGAAAGAAGAAATATTTTATGCTTATTTGGACTATCAACTAATCACATAACTAGAAGTATTAAGTTTTTGTAGTGAAAGCAAACTTTCCCTCTCTGAAAAGCCTAGTAAATATAGCGATGAAGGGTGTACTTTTCTAACTGAAGATATGTCCTTTACACAAAGAGAACAATATACATTATTTGAAAGATTAACACACAAAACAATTCAAAAGAATAGATGCTATAATTAATTGTCCTTGTTTTTTATGTTATTCGAGACACAATTAAGTCTTGTCACCATAATAAAGAACAACAAAAAAGACGCACTAACAAAAAAGCAATAAAGAATATTGAGAATAATTGTTGATGTTAAGTTAATTTTTACGTCGAACATCAGCATAATATACTAGGCTATATTGTCAACGGATCACAAGATTAATGTGTTTCAATAATTATTATGTGCTGTCACGCACGAGACAGGTTGGAGATACCATGACTCCTATCTCAGCCGGTCACATAAGACTGACACCGACCTAACCAGTAGGGGGGGGGGGGGATATCTTAGGAAGCGACTTTACCACCTTATACATCCATCCCAGTCAAACACAAACAATGTGCAGCTATCTGTTTTAGTAGTTTATCGTTCCTCGAGATGCACTGGGTGTCGCACGACGGATAACGGCTTCCGTTGACAGGGAGGCAAAGTTTCATCTGTCAATCCCTGTCATGGTCTGTGTTGGGTACCTGCCATTGTTTTCTGGCTCTCGATTCAACACTTTAAACACACTTTTCTAAAAAATACCTTCATAATTATAGACCCAATTAGTGTGAAGTAGGCTAAGTTGTTTTTTTTAATAATTGAAGATTTAGCAATGCGCGTAACGATCGGGCATGCTTTGAACAACATGTAGATGGCTGGCTAAGCCAGACTCTAGCATCGCGTGTATGTGCGATGACCTCGACCTTGACTCTGGTATTACATGCTTCGGCCGGCATCTGTGTTGCTTTTTACTGCGTACTTTGTCATATGTAAATGACGACCGACGCTTGGCCTATATTTGACTTTTATTTGTGTAGCTAGGCCCTTAGTCATGCAAAAAGGACTGTTGTTTTATGATTTGATAGTTGAAAATTGTGCACAGCCGTTGTCAGAGAAGAACCTACTAGAGCGTTTTGTTAAGCGTCTTGGGGCATTCATTAAATTTTACTGATGTGGCCTTGCATTTAGGAATCTGAGTAATATCGGGAAAAAAACATAGCTACTTATTGAGTCATAATTATGAGAAGCCAAAGGTGCACTAAGAGAAACACAAGACAAAGATAGAAAGATAGGCAAATAGGCAAACAGATAGATAGACAGTTATATCTATATCTATATATATATCTAGACAGTTATATATATATATATTTTTTTTTTTTTCCGGAAAAGGGGAAAGAGGGGGGGGGGGTAGGATTTTCTTTAGTAGATGACATATGCACATTTTCGGGAGGAATAAAAAAGCTCCTAGATGCCTAAACCTAGCAATGTTCCACTGATGGAGCTCAGCATCATAATCATGATGACAGTGCCATGCGTTAGGTGTTGTGGTCCATCCACTTATCTCTGGTAGATAGCATAGACATAGACGCAAAGGACCGTAGGATTATTAAAAAAAACACGTATTGGGATTACATAGCTGCAATTAGAATAACAAAGGAAATACGTTAAGCCAACGGAGCCAGACGTGGGACAGGGCTGTGTTCTATCTCCTGATTTTTTCTCATTATACAAGGAATGCATCAATTAAAAATAAAGAAGGATTACAAGTGATTGATCATGCCACAAACATTCGGCACTTTGACAAAACCGTTCTTAGGGCAGAAATTTAAAAAGATTTTATAGCGTTATTGAACAACATCATGAAACAGAGAGAGAGAGAGAGAGAGAGAGAGAGAGAGAGAGAGAGAGAGAGAGAGAGAGAGAGAGAGAGAGAGAGAGAGAGAGAGAGAGAGAGAGAGAGAGAGAGAGAGAGAGAGAGAGAGAGAGAGAGAGAGAGAGAGAGAGAGAGAGAGACAATGGAGATTACGATGCAAAAGTTGTCCCCGTTGATTATATAATTTAGGATCAGATGAAAAAAAAAGCACGAGGGCGGGGGGATGGGCGCGCCGTTGTCATTGGGTAGACCATCGGTTTTCGACGCAGGAGGTCCGTGGTTTGTCCCTCACTGGTTGGATCGGTTTCAATTTAATGTGAGAGGCTGAGATTAAGTGATGATATTCCCGCACTGTCTGTGTGTAACAGCACGTAAATTGTAGGACGTTAGTCTTAAGACCCGTCCACAACTAAGCCTATAAAGTGCATACGTTATACGATAAACAACAACACCTAGCCTAAACAAAATTGACGAGCCCCTGTACTTTCCTATCTAACCCTTGGTTGATAAAAAAAAGCCAACAAGAAGAACCCCAACAAAACAACATACATTCTTTTTCCTAGATGAGTTTTCAAAAAACATTTCTATAATACTCCAATGTCCGTATATAAATGATTGCGCATGTAAAGACGATACAAGTTACGGGGACCACAATGACAATTTCAGTAACTAAAAAATGGTTAAAAATATATTTTATTATGAAAAATAGATGTTGTACATTTGCCATATGCGATTAAAATAATAAAACAGTTACAAAGAAAATCATATAGTAAAAAAGAACCACAATTGAAGAAAAAACAACAACAACAACATGACAGTCTTGTTTGATTTTTACAATAAAATTAATTGCATCTTTAATGAAATCTATTTTTAAAAAGTCAGGCAATGCTAGAAGAATAAATATCTTTTTTTTTCTTAGATTAAACATTGTATCAAATTGTTTAAAATCGTTAATGAAAGATTCTTTTGATTTCCATTTTAGTTACAAAAAGATAAAATTAAGGAAATTAGTCATTTGTCATTGATGGCAAAAATTTTGTTCCGCTACATATAAATACAAAAAAGCTTGCAAAAGAGCAGCTTAAAAATAGATGGAACTAAAATTGCGATTTTTTAAAATAAAGAGAACAAGATGAAGTTAAAGTTGTTACACTGCATAAAGTTCAACGTCTGCTAAGTGTCAAAAAAGACTCTACACAGCGTATAATTATGTTATTATTTTATGGTAAATAAATTATACATATATTTATCTAAAGTACAAGTTGATAAATTCATAAAAGAATTTATTTTTAAGTTCTTGTATCATATTTAAATACATTTTCAAAATCGTCTTTATATTTAAAAACAAATACCCCCACGAGTGTTAAAATTATTTAAATATAATCTAAAACACCCTAAAAATATTGGTTAAAACTTTAATTTAACAGCAACAACAAGAATGTAATGATAAAAAAGGTGAAATGGAAATGAACGAGCTTTGAGCAGGTTTACAACAATATGTCCATCTTTATAGAGTAGCTTTTTAAACTGGGATGAGGAAAAATACTAGAAAACATAATAATGTGGTTATTTCAACCCCTGAAAGCGAAGGCTCAATTCAGAGGAAAGTTTAAGTTTGACATAGAGATTAGCATAGGTTTTAGACGTTACCTTTTCAAATCATACCTTGTTACTTAGAAAACGTTTTGCACCTGCACAAAAATACTTTATTATCTACAGTAAACGAGATTTAAGTAGCATTGGCACAGGAATGGTTGTCCAATAAAAATAATCGTATTATGTATGACATTAGTTAATTTACACACTTGTTATTTTAAAATCATTTCTGAACTACCAGAGAACCATATAGACCATAAAATATGTCTCACCCTGTTGATGAGAGTTTCAGTTAAAAAAACAACAGTGGTTTACTAGGCGTTCGATGTCGCAATTGAATGAGACGATGACGATAGCATTAAGTTGGTACTATATGCCATGGATTAAAATGTCTATTTGTCTCTCACTCTATGTATGTCTATCTTTGTCTGTCTGCCTGTCTGTCTGTCTGTCTCCCCCTCGTTCTTCCCCACTCTCTCTCTCTATCTCCCTCTCTTTCTCTCTGTTTCCGTCTCTGTCTCTCTGTCGCTGTCTCTCTGTCTGTCTCTCTCTCTCTCTCTCTCTCTCTCTCTCTCTCTCTCTCTCTCTCTCTCTCTCTCTTTCTCTTTCTCTTTGGAATCATGCATGATTAAAAAAAAACACCAGCTCCACTTGGAATGGAAGTAGTAGTTCCACAAATATTGTCATAATATGAGATGCCCTCCTATCTAACTTATTGAGAGAGTCCTTTCGCGAAATCCTCATGCCTTTTGCATCTTTGTGGACTCACGAAGGATCCCATTAATCACGAGATTCGTAAAACAGACCTGAAACAGTTAAAAGAAAGATTAATACAAAGTATACTATTAAAAGATTTTATGTGTTGTTTTTTTTTGTCGTGCAGAAAGCTATGTATGGCTACGTTGAATTATATTGATATTTTTTAGAAGTAATGATTGAATTTTAGTATCGAAAATTATGTTAAATCTGAATGCCGTAAATTTTTCCCCATCAAAATCGTTAAATACTTTTAAAACTAAACATTCTGACTTTTTTGTACTATATAAATAAGGCAATTAGACATAATAAAAAAAAAGTCTGGTTTTGAACTCTTTTTTTTTTTGTTGGAGCTGATAAGCAATGATGTGTGCGCAAGTAATAATAATCATCAACATCTATTGTTTACACACATATACATAAAAAAGCGTGTGTGGTTGTGTATCAATAATTTTTATAATGCATCTATGTCTTAAAATTCAGACCGAAAAACTATTATTGGAAAAGTAAGCTATCGAGTAACTGGATTTATTATTGTTTTGGTGTTGTATATCCCAACGTTTGCATCTATGTTTAAATAAAGTAAAGAGTAAACACCTAGTTTCGACACTGATATTTTTTTTTACCATTTCTCATGTGACACTGAAAGTATAACTTATCATTTCCGCCACCAATGTATAAAATAGAGAAACTATTGTTTAACCTCAAAACACAATATAAAAAAAAGATACGGAGGAAAAATAATCCAATTATTGTAACTGAAAGGCCGACCATATTTTCTATGATTTTAACAAAGTATTTACAGTCTTTGTGTATGTATAATTATATGAACATGCCATATATACATATATATGTAAGGCATTTTCATATATACATTTATACATTATATAATATTTATATATTTATATTATATATATATATATGGTTTTTTCATTTATCCCCACTTGTAGGACCGTACGCACCTGCTATGCACGCCGTGAAGAAGCAAGCCACATTGCCGGCCAACATCGCTCTGAAGACCAGCTTTGCCATATCTGGTTGCCGTTTTGGTGCCATGGTGGCTAGCCCGCCCAACATGATGCCCATGGAGCCGAAGTTTGAGAAGCCGCACAGGGCGTAGGTGGCGATCACCTCAGATCTTTTCTGCAGGCCAGAGAAAAACATAGGAATAGAAGGATAGAAGCTGAAGTTTATTAATTCTTTTTTTCTGCTAGGTTTATAAGACGTGTAGGTCCCCACGTTCAGTAGATCTCACCTTTCTTTATAATATCATGATGATGGGATGTTTTGAAGTGGCAAATTCTAAAGGGAATGTGTTTTTTTTTTCTTAAAATCACTTTCTCTTGATAAGTATATCTCTCTATCTGTTTTGTCTTTATATCTTCAAAGCTATTCCACTATCTATGTTAAATATGGTACATGGATAGTTAGATAGATTGAGATAGATAGATAGATAGATAGATAGATAGATAGATAGATAGATAGATAGATAGATAGATAGATAGATAGATAGATAGATAGATAGATAGATAGATAGATAGATAGATATTCCCTTGTTCTACGATTGTGGTATAGGTCATGTTTGCTACTTTGACATAATCTAAAAGATAGATAATAGATCTGATAGATATTTGGAACAAGTGTCTAATACGATACAACAAAATCCCATAAGCCCATTTTTAATCTGAACATTTAGTTGGGTAAATCCTAATTTTTACCTCAGCAACATATATCATTGACATTTTGGCATGTCTTACTTGTGTTCGCCGTATGGGATCCCCCAGGGGTACCTAGGAGACGTTAAACCCGGAGAGAGGGAGATAATTCTCTCCCTCCCTCTATAGAGAAATCAAAAGTCTTACTTGCGCCACGATCGTAGTCTTGTGACGATATATAAACTCTTACGTACCGAAAGTAGCCCCTTCTCTAGAATTTGGCCAGTTGCTGTGAGATTGATGTCATGGCCCGAGTATTCCCATTGTCCAGTGTAATTTGAATTTTTTTCATACGCTTCGAAAACTTGTCGATTTTTCAACAAAATGGCGAGTTTTCTGCAACACAACGAAGGAAAAGAGACGCAAAGGTTAGTGTACAATGTAAAAAAATGCGTAAAAAAATACGAAAATGGGTTTCTTAAAATCAGTTGTCGACAATGTCAGGATATCTTGTGAATTGGTCTCAAGACTCCTCATTCTCCCCCGCCCCCTTCTCTCTGCCTCTCCCTATCTCTCTCTCCTGTCTCTCTCTCTTCTCTCTCTCTCTCTCTCTCTCTCTATCTCTATCTATCTCTCCTCCCCTCTCTCTATATATCCCTTTTTCACTTTATCGTCCGCAATGTTTATCTCTCTTGTCTGTCTTTCTTTCTATCCTGCCTCCATGTCTCCTTCATTGTCCCTTCAACTATAATTCTTTCTTTAGCTAACTGCTTTTTCTTACCTGCTGCACTTGTAATCTGTTTTACTTTCAATTTTGTCTTCAATTTTTGCCTAAGTTTTCTTCTATAGGTCCTAATAATCCTAAACGTCTTTTAAAGTTATTTCTTGCCAGGTTTCACTGGCATGGCCTTTCAAACTTTTTTCTCTATTCATTTTCTGTCCTTTAAAAAGTAGATAGTAGTTTACCTTTTCTATTCCCTACTTCAATGTTGTCTTCTTTAATTATAGATTCCTAATTATATAAAAGCGGTGTTAATATCAAGGTCATACGGAGGCGATTTTTTGCCTGGAGAGATTATTTTAGATAAAAAGTATTATTCCTAAACAAATGGCATCATTAACAAATATTGTAGACGCCGACTATAGTTTTGATGAACGTGAGTCGGAATTAAGTTTATGTGAATTTTCTTTCTTCACGTTTGGTAAAACCCACTTGTTACATTGTTTATAGACAAAATAAAACCACTCACTCGTAGGCGACAAATTCGTTAGTGAAGGTTTTGACTCCAACCAGCTCAGCCACCTTCCTGCAGTCTGCAGGTTCGGTTCCCATCAAGATAGCGATGGGGTAGAGCAGGTACGAGCAGATGTACTGTAGGGGGACACATAATAACCCATGTAGATGGAAGACAAGGACAATTATTAATATCTCAATTTAACCCCTTTTTGCCCCTCTCTGTATCTCTATCTCTCTCTCAGTGTGTGTGTCTCTCTCTCTCTCATCTCAGACACAGAGACAGTTGTTAAGTTGGTTTAACGCCCAACATCAGCACTGTATAGGCTATATTGTAGACGGGCCCCAAGACAATTGTTGTGCTGCCACACACGAGACAGGACGGGGATGCCATGACTCCTTTTTCAGCCGGTCACATTAAACTGACACCGGCCCAACCAGTAGAGAGCGCAATCGCCAGAACTCGAACCCGCATCTTTTGCAGAAACAGGTAGAATGCTATGAAAACTATTAAAAAGTTCTGTTTAAACCACACCTAGATTATAGAATGTCTATGGATGACAGGATTTTCAAGATCGAGAAACATGGAAGAAACAAATCGTATGAGGTTATTTAAGAATAAATACCTCGAAAGTGAAGTCCGCTTTGCCGACCCTGTCACCGAACCAAACGAGTGTGGCGTTCAGAAATCTCAGGAGTGAGAGAAACGCGATGACGTTGACGATAATGAAAGCGATAATTTTGGCAGATAATATTGCTCCATTGCAGGCCGCTTCTATCACGTTGCCTTCTTTCCTGGTTAGATATAAGAGGAACAGACTCTACGTAATATATAAACATTTTCATTTGAAGCATTACTTGCAATTATGTCCAAAGATGAAAGATTCTTCAAACTTTATTGTTAAAGAAAACAAAAAATGTTTTGCTTCATACTTAATTCAAGTGTCATTCTATCTTTTTCTTTTTCTTTTTTACACCCTGTTTTGTTTAAAAGTATACATATGTAGCTCGCCAACCGATTGAATGTTCGATAATCTTTATTGGTCCTTCCCGCATCAAATTTCTATCCACTGAGAATATTTGTCACATTTTCTGTATTCGTGCCAGTGACTAGTCGCTCTCTTGACTGAGAAGATTTTGGGGTTCGAGTTTTGTGGCTTAGCTTCCAACGTCAGCAATATAAAGACTATATTGTGAACCGATTCCAAGACTAATGTCTGGCAATTTTACGTGCGTGGGATGGGTACCATGACTCTTATCACAGCCGGTCACAGTCGGAGGAGGTAGGGGGACGACATCGAACAAATAAAATTTTGACAGAATGTGGGTTTCAAATCAGGGACCTCCCGATTGGGAGACTAACGCTCTACCGTTTGCCCCCCTTGATTGAAAAAAAGCCCCTAACAAAATGCTGGTTCTTTCTCCACTTCTGTTTGAAACCTTCCGTCTACAACTATAAGAGGAATACTTCGGATGGGAAAGAAGTATACGACAATTAATTTGTATAAAGAATTTCACATTTCACTTACGTTTTCTCCATCTTGTCATAGTCTGTGTTCTGCGTGATCGGTTCGTCTATCTCTGGATAAGTCAGTTTGGAGATGGCCAGTGCAGCAGGGGCGGACATCACAGATGCTGAGAGCAAATGGTCCGCAGGGACCTGGGGATTGTGTAAATTGTCGTGATGACGTTTTAAGATTATTCGATACATCAATGATATTTTTTGCACAAACTTAAAAACAGATAATTTTTCTAAAAAAAAAATTGGTTTGGCTTATTCAGGGATCCGTGGAAACACGAATGGTGTATATTGCGATGGTGACGTTTTTAGATTATTCGATACACCAATTATATTCTTTGCACAAACTTACAACAGATATTTTTTTAAACCAACTGTATTGGGCTTATTCAGGTTGCCATATAAGTTCATACAATTTTAAAGATCATCTATGATATATAGTGAGGAAATGTATTTCTGGCAATATGCGTAAACTCAACTTTCAATGGTACCCCCTCCCCCTTTCTTTTTACTAGAAATTTTGTTTACATCACTGATTTCGCCTGATTTTTTTCAAAACCTAATACTCACCCCAAAGCCGATGTAGGCGCCGAGCACGCTGCCTGCGATGGTGGCAAACCCTCCTGTCATGACGGCGTGGAGTTCAGATCTTGTCATCGACGGCACAAACGGGCGAATCATCAGTGGGGACTCGGTCTGTAAGGAGCATGAGATGAGCTTGAGTTTGAGTTTGTTAATCAGCAATATATAGGCTATATCGTGCACGGGTCCCAAGCCTTAAGTCTAACAATTTTACGTGCTGACAGAGAGAAAGAGAGAGAGCGCGGTATACCACTCAAACGGTCATGTTTAACTAGAGAAGGAGATAAAATAAATGAAATGAATAAAAAATAATGTGCTATGGTTGTACTGTTACTGCTTCTGTTGTCTTTGTTGTTTTGAATTGCGGTTTCTGCTGATGTTTTTACATATTTTTTTCTTGCTGCTAACTTACCATGGCGACAAAGATGTTGCCGGCAGCGTTGAGCGACTCTGCGGGAGTTGTGCCAAGACTGAAGGACAAGAAGCGACCGATGACCCTGACGATGGCTTGCATGACACCCAGGTAGTAGCACACGGCAATCACAGTGCTGAAGAAGGTCACCACTGGCATCAGCTGCAGGGATGCAGGAAAGGTTAGCATTAGAAACAATAAATGACTTATCATAGTTTTCTTAACCTTGTTATTCTCTTGCTGGTTCACAAATATTGTTCTTTCTATAATCCCCGTAATCTGTGGGATACGTTAGCATTAGCGAATATTTGCTACACAATGTAGTTTCATTCAGTCTGTTATTCTGTTACCGGTACTAATACATATATATTATTCTTTTTATCATCCTCATAATTTCATGACCATAGCCTTATCTCCCTTTAAAAAATCATCACAATAGAAGATCACCACTGGCATCAGCTGCAGGGATGCAGGAAAGGTTAGCATTAGAAACAATAAATGACTTATCATAGTTTTCTTAACCGTGTTATTCTCTTGCTGGTTCACAAATATTGTTCTTTCTATAATCCCAGTAATCCGTAAATTAGCGAATAATTATTTGTTACACAATGTAGTTTCATTCAGTCTGTTATTCTGTTACTCATACATATATATTATTCTTTTTATCATTCTCATAATTTCATGACCATAGCCTTTTATCCCTTTAAAAAAAATCATGACAATAGAAGGTCACCACTGGCATCAGCTGCAGGGATGCAGGAAAGGTTAGCATTAGAAACAATAAATGACTTATCATAGTTTTCTTAACCGTGTTATTCTCTTGCTGGTACACAAATATTGTTCTTTCTATAATCCCAGTAATCCGTAAATTAGCGAATAATTATTTGTTATACAATGTAGTTTCATTCAGTCTGTTATTCTGTTACTCATACATATATATTATTCTTTTTATCATCCTCATAATTTCATGACCATAGCCTTATCTCCCTTTAAAAAAATTATGACAATAGACTGAATTTTTGTGGCATTTTATGTTAATAATGTAAGATTCTGCATTCTGTTGTATTCGCACTTTTCTTTCTCCACCCCTACTTTCTGTCACCTTCCATCTGTATTTCTTTTCTCATCAACGTTGAACTATTTGATTTATTCTATAAAAATCAAACACATACATCTTGCGCTTTGACTTTTTTTTTCTGAAATCGTTAACGTTTAAACAAATATTGGGCTTATTCAGGGTGGCCGTGGAAATCTGAATGGTGTATATTGCGATGGTGACGTTTTTAGATTATTAGATACATCAATGATATTCTTTGCACAAACTTACAACAGATAATTTTTCTTTAAAAAAAAATTATATTGGGGTTATTCAGGGTGGGCGTGGAAACCTGAATGGTGTAAATTGTGGTGATGACGTTTTTAGAATATTAGATACATCAATGATATTCTTTGCACAAACTTACAACAGATAATTTTTCTTTAAAAAAACAACAACAAACCATATTGGGCTTATTTAGGGTGGTCGTGGAAACCTTAATAGGGTATATTGCGATATGAAGCTTTTTATTATTATTACTATATATTATTAAGTAAACCAATGACATTTTTTGCACAAACATGCAAAAATATTTTCTGTAAATTATTTTATTGGTTGATTATGTTTGATAGAGATCCGCAAAAACCTGAATGGTGTATTGCGATGATGATGGTTTTAAATTATTAGATGAAACAAGCATATTTTTTGCACAAAATTACAACAGATAATCTAAATGACTTCGTTAGAGTTTTAAGACTAATTATAGTGGTCCGCCAAACCTTAATGGTGTATATTGCAATGATGACGGCATTCAATTATTAGATAAACCAATAATATGTATTAATTTTTTTCACGAAGGTACAACATGCGATTTTGCTAAATGATTTACTGAGCTTGTTAAAGTCTAGCAGGGGTCTGTGGAAGCCTGAATGGTGTACATAACGATGATGAAGGCTTTCAATTATTAGACAAACTAATGACAATTTTCGAACAAAACTACCACAGATAATTCATTATTGATCTAAATAACTTCAAACTCACTCACTCATTTCAGTGAAATCGTTTAGGCCTAATAATAGTGGTCCGAAAAAAAATGAGTGCTGTATATTGAGATAACACTTTTTTAAACAAAAGTGTGGAACCAACTAGTTTCATAATTCACACTCAATAAATGAGAACTGTTTATTTTTCTACCTAAATTCAAAATAGAATCTTAGAGCTAGAAACGACATTAAATCATTTGGCGAGAACCTTTAATCTTATAGTAATATTATTTGGAAATGCCTGTACCTCTCAGAAAAAAATTGGAAAAGAGTACTGGTGATGCTAAAAGTTTATCTCAATAAAATAAATAAATATCTTTGCCATATAGTACTATGAAAAAAGACATTAAGAACATAAATTTTAGACCAATTATGTCCAAAATTATAACATTATTACAACAGCCTCGGCACAAATGAAAAGACTTGGAAAACTCAAACAACAAAGAGGCAAAATTTAAACTCATAAGATCTTGCATATTCCCCATTGCCACATATGGACGTGAAGCAGAAATCTGATGAAAAGCAAATGTGTTCTTTTGAATTAAGATGCTACAGAAAAGGGCTTAGAGTTCCATGGATAGAAAACAGACGAAATAACGACATACTAAAAGAACTTAAGATCAAACCAAATTGGCTTTTGAATACTATTAAAGAAAGAAAACTGAAATAATTTGGGCACCTGAAAAGACATGCCAGTTTGGAAAGACATATCATAGAAGCAAAAAGCTGGGGGCAAAACGAAGACAGGGCAGACCTACAAGAAGGTGGATGGATGACATCAGCGACTGACTACAAAGGAGGCCCAGCGAGGCAGGAAGGATCGCTCAAGACAGAGAGCTCTTCAGGCAGATTGTACGGGAGGCTACGTAAAACACTACCGACAAACCAGCATGATGATGATGATGATGATGATGATGATGATGATGATGATGATGATGATGATGATGATGATGATGATGATGATGATGATGATGATGATGATGATGATGATGATGATGATGATGATGATGATGATGATGATGATGATGATGATTGATGATGATTACGTGTCACACTTAGAAACAAACCTTTCAACATTTGAACATTACTTTCATATGTTGTGGTAACATTTACACTCATACAAAATGTCATAAATTTACTAAAAATCAACTTGACTTTCATTATTCCCTAAGGCTCTCCAGCTCTTCTCTTGTGCTCACACGCACGCTCGCTGTTTATTTAAAAAAGGCTTGTTTTAGGACCAAGCTATGATAAAATGTGTTGATGACTTGGTTAAAAACCTTTAACCCTGAGAATCTTGGTAAAATAAAAACTAAACCGAAAAGGATAAGGTGCAGGTGTTCCTGCCAAGGTACTCAGGCGCCCATTATTATTTTTTTTAATTTTAAAATTCATAAAATTTTAAAGATCATCTATGATATATAGTGAGGAAATGTATGTCTGGCAATATGCGTAAATTCAATGTTCAATAGTACCCCCTCCCCCTTTCTTTTTACTAGAAATTTTGTCTACATCACTGATTTCGCCTGATTTTTTTCAAGACCTAATACTCACCCCAAAGCCGATGTAGGCGCCGAGCACGCTGCCTGCGATGGTGGCAAACCCTCCTGTCATGACGGCGTGGAGTTCAGATCTTGTCATCGACGGCACAAAAGGGCGAATCATCAGTGGGGACGCGGTCTGTTAGGAGCACGAGATGAGTTTGTGTTTGAGTTTGTTGATCAGCAATACATAGGATATATCGTGCACGGGTCCCAAGCCTTAAGTCTAACAATTTTACGTGCTGACAGAGAGAAAGAGAGAGAGCGCGGTATACCACTCAAATGGTCATGTTTAACTAGAGAAGGAGATAAAAAAAATGAAATGAATAACAATAATGTGCTATGGTTGTGCTGTTACTGCTTCTGTTGTCTTTGTTGTTTTGAATTGCGGTTTCTGCTGATGTTTTTAAATATTTTTTTCTTGCTGTTAACTTACCATGGCGACAAAGATGTTGCCGGCAGCGTTGAGCGACTCTGCGGGAGTTGTGCCAAGACTGAAGGACAAGAAGCGACCGATGACCCTGACGATGGCTTGCATGACACCCAGGTAGTAGCACACGGCAATCACAGTGCTGAAGAAGGTCACCACTGGCATCAGCTGCAGGGATGCAGGAAAGGTTAGCATTAGAAACAATAAATGACTTATCATTGTTTTCTTAACCGTGTTATTCTCTTGCTGGTTCACAAATATTGTTCTTTCTATAATCCCCGTAATCTGTAGGATACGTTAGCATTAGCGAATATTTGTTACACAATGTAGTTTCATTCAGTCTGTTATTCTGTTACTCATACATATATATTATTCTTTTTATCATCCTCATAATTTCATGACCATAGCCTTATCTCCCTTTAAAAAAATTATGACAATAGATTGTGGCATTTTATGTTAATAATGTAAGATTCTGCATTCTGTTGAATTCGTACTTTTCTTCTCCATCCCACTTTCTCCATCCCTATTTTTATGTCACCTTCCATTTGTATTTCTTTTCTCATCAACGTTGAACTATTTTATTTATTCTATAAAAATCAAACACATACATCCTGCGCTTTGACTTTTTTTTTAAATCGTTAACGTTTAAACAACATCTCTCTTTTTTTTTAAATTTCGAGTGTTCAGATAAAAGTCTTCCTTGACTTACTTTAAATGCAAAAAAGTGTATATAATATGCTCCACTAATCTGGATTGACGAGCCTGCAGTTGTATACAGTGTGACCGTATCTCCGAAGACAAAGGCCGCGCCAGCATCGCTGTAGGTTAGGAACTCTGTAACCCTGTCGCCAAACCACTTGAATGCCTCGAAACCTGCGTCAGTCTTTAGGATGAGGCATGCGAAATAAAACTGCAAGGAGAAGCCCCAGAACACGGGATGCCAGTCTACCTGGATAAAGGGTAGAGAGAAAGAGAGAGAGGAGGAATATGTGGAAGATACTTGGTTAACATGTTGTCGTACAGCATGTATTCAAAACTGTAGAGAGGTGTGAAAGTATTAGTATCAATTGAGTCTAATGTACATCAAGAAAGAAGGTTCGATAAAGCCGAAATGTATAATGGGATAGAGAAATATAACAATGTGCGTTAGCCCGTAGTGGGTAGAGAGAAAGAGAGAGAGAGGAGGAGGAATATGCGGAAGATACTTGGTTAAAATGTTGTCGCACAACTGTATTCAAAACTGTAGAGAGGCGTTGAGGTGAGTTGAGTTAGTTTAACGTCTAACACCAGCACTATATAGGCTATATTGTGGACGGACCCCAAGACTGACGTCTGACAATTTTATGTGCTGCCACACACGAGACAAGGCGGGGATACCATGACTCCTGTCTCAGCCGGTCACATTAAACTGACACCGACCCAACCAGAAGGGAGCGCAATCACTAGGGTTCGAACTCGGACCTTTTGCGTGGGAAGCCGATGTTCTACCCCAGGACCACCGCCCCCCCCCCCTCCCGTAGAGAGGCGTGAAAGAAATATTAAGTATCACTTGAGTCTAATGTACATCAAGAAAGAAGGTTCAATAAAGCCGAAATGTATAATGGGATAGAGAAATATAACAATGTGCGTTAGCCCGTAGTGGGTAGAGAGAAAGAGAGAGAGGAGGAATATGCGGAAGATACTTGGTTAACATGTTGTGGTACAACATGTATTCAAAACTGTAGAGATGCGTAAAAGTATAAGTATCAATTGCTTTGATGGCCGAAATGTATAATGTGATAGAGAAATATAACAATGTGCCCGCAGTGGCGTCACTATTGATGCTATAAAAGGGACATGGTAATAGAAGCTAATGTTATGGCAATGGAAGCTAATGTTTGGGTAAAAGTGAGAAAACAAGTTTCAGAACTGACATTTTGGTAGAGTAACTAGGATTAAATCTTATTCTTTTTTTATGCCAAGACATTATAGAAATGTCTTCTTGTTGTATCCATTGGAACATGTCTCAAAAGGACGAAGATGCTTGTTTATGTACTCTTTTGTTCCTTTATCAGTGTGTAACAAATGTCAAAAGGTTGTTAAGTGCAGTCATAACTTTTAAATAATTTTCCTTTCTTTTTTTGCGAATCGTTAATTCAAATCAAATACAATAATTCAATGCATAAATAGTTATTCTTTAAATGAGTTATACATTAAAATATACACGCCTAGGCCACAACACAAAAAGGCGGTGAGTGGTGTTGAGTTGGTTACTTAGGTTCAATGTCAGCACTGTATGTTTATGCTTTTTGGTTACGGGCACCAAGTCTAATGTCTGACAATTTTGTGCCGGTCACATAATTCTGACACAGCCTTAACCAGAGGGGAACAAAATAAAATGAAAAGTATTTGACCGATTCTGAGTTTCGAAGCGAGGACCTCGGTGTATATATATTTCATGCGATAAAGAGGCAGTGTAGGGAGACCTGAACTTCTGTCTTAGCCGATCACACTATACTCAAAAGGAAAGCAAGAGTGAAATGTCTATGAAAACAACATGCCAGGTTGCTAAAGGTACTTGTATCTCACCTGAGCTGGGCTGTATGATGTGACAAAGCATATGATGATGAAGCCGGCCAGACCAGCTAAGGACAGCAGGTTTTCAGGGTTTTTCAAAGCCACCAGCACGATAATCAAGGTAACTGTTGCCACAGAGCTCAATACATACAGGACCCTGTTAGAAAAGTAAATATCCTATTAAACTTGAGAAACAGTCTACAACCAATAATTAGGCCTACAATTATACCCTTCACGAATATTACTAAATGCTACAAGGGTTTAGAAATTCAATTCTGAGAAATAGACAGTTAAAACATCACTTTCACCAAGAATATTTCGAAAGACGAAGTCCTTGCTTTCATTTACATTACTTGATAGCAGTAAAATTACTCAGTTATGTGGTTTAAACTTGACAATGCATTAAGCTTTCTACCAAAGGCACCGAGTTTTTTTGTTTTTTTTTAAAGAAAAAGCCTGATGGTTCTTATACCTTTTAAAAGAAGGTATCGGTTGGGTTTTCTTTTAAATGGGGAACGAGAACGACCAATTGTCTACCAAAGAGTCGAACCCAAACAGGATATTATCAAACTAAATCCTTAAAGACTGATTCAAACTTTTCGTTGCTGACTACCTTTTGTGTCTCCTTGATATCCTTTTAAGTATTAATTTGTATTTGTAACGCTGTTTTAAAATACGTTCTAAATGGTATTACAGTTACTTGGCGATAAAAATCTTAGTACTTTCATGCCGGTACTGTCGAAGGACTAGGTTTTAATACATAATTATATAATGCTTATTGCAAGTGTTTTATTTATATGGCCTGGCAATTTATTTAAACGTGTTTAAATACTTGTAAGGATTTTGTTTATTTGTCATTTTCTCCTCCTTCGGATGAAGAACTGGGCAAGATCACAGACATAGCATATAAAGGACAGAAATGAGAGCTCTAATCAAGGGTCGATAAAGCTGCCAAAGAGTCACAGACGAAGAATTGGAAAAAGCAACGACCATAAGTCAGCACGTCAAGATTATTTTAAAATTTCTGCAAGGGTCTTTATTATTTTAAAATGAAAAATTTTCAATGTAATTTACTGATCCCACAATCGTACTTCCGATAAAGAAAATTGACTTCAAAGTATGTACCAAACACAAATAAATTTTTATGACACAAATGACTTGGTTAATCAAAAACCTGTTTTTAACTGATTTTTTTCGTTGCCTTTTTTTCAACTTACAAAAATGTCCCTAGCATCCTACCTAAGCAACTGTTTCTACCATACCAGCGTATTATCCGTCTCGTATGTGTGTGATTCGGGCTTGAGAGGAAATCCTCCACCACTGCTGTGATCGGCTCCAACTGGTGTCTCATCAGGTGAAGCAACAGGATGCAAAACCCAAGAATGGTGCAGACCAGAAGTCGAATGGAGGCCTCGTCACCAAATTCATGTGCCATAGCAAAACCGAAATAGACCAGAAAGGCCACCAGCAGAACGATTCCAACGCACCGCCAAAATATCACCTGGAAAGAAAGAAATCATAGTCATTGCTACTTGTAATTGAATGTATGTAATCTTTGAAGCAGTGTTGAGTCATACTTATCCTATCGTCCTACATTGGATTAATGGCAAGAAAATATTTCCGAGTTTAACATTTAGCAAAAGTTGAGAAAATATGATAAAAGAATGTAGTTATTCTCATTTTTTTTGGACTTTCACTATTCTGTCTAATTAAAATTTGAGAAGATACAAACTTTAGCTCCAAAATAGAAAAATAAGGAACAGAAACGGTTAGGTAATCTTTTTTAACGTGCTCCATTTATGCGTATTTTAATGCATAAATCTATATCCATACCTTGTGGGTTCTATAAGCATTTCCAATGGCAGTCTGAGCCACCATTATTCCCCTCGCCAGCGCATTATGGTCGTCAGGATTGAAAGGTTTGGGCTTCGGTACAGGGTACTCATCGTCATCGTCCTCTTCTTTCTGAGGCAACGAGCCATTATTGATGTTGTGATGTCGCTGTTTCCTAGCCGGCTCCATATCTACATCTTGCAGAGTCACTTGGGTATCGCTTAGCTGCAAGCAGAGATACACAATGTAAAGAACAATGGTTACATTACTGACTTGACTTACTTGACATTGGTTCCATTCGCCAAGAGGTGAGTAAGTGTGTGAGTTTGTCTCTTAATGGTTAACGTCAGCAGCAAGGCTACATTGTGGACGGGTCACAAGACTGACGTCTGACAATTTTACCTGCTGCTCTGCAGAAAGGCTACATTGTGAACGGGTCACAAGACTGACGTCTGACAATTTTACCTGCTGCTGGGACAGCGCTGTGATATCAGAACTAAGTAATAAATTTCATAAGATAGAGGGTTTCGAACCGGGGATATCCCGGTCAGAAGACCAATGTTCCACCACTTGCCCCAGTTCGCCACACTTCCCCCTCCAACTTCCACCTGTACATTCGTAGTGATTTATAGAACATACTGTCGTTCTAGGTTTTTTTCTGCTTTCCAACCTATGGCAGCTGTTAAAGTCATTTTGCTAGAGGTATTAATTCCAGAGAGACGTTCTCAAAGAGTGGAACAGTAAGTGCTTTTGGCGAGCATTCCCGTTTGAAATAATATAAGTGTCGATGATTTATTGGATTCTGTATTAATTCTATAGACTTGTCTTTTGAAAAAAAAACAGTAGTATTTTTGCTTTGATGGCCAATGTATTGGAGATTTCTTGAGATGTGTCGAAAAAGTATCGAGTATCGAGAGGGTCTATTGGTACATCGGCTGTTTTCTTTTTAGAGGGACAGTTGTTGACGTGGAAAAGTTTTTAGAGGGTTATAGTTTTTCGAAGGCGTAGAACCAAAGTTTTGCAAAAGAATACACAAAGTTACTATTTCACAGGATCTTGGCACACAGTAAACATAGTTCCCAGTTTTTATTTTCTAGGGTGCTATTAGCAAACAAAATGTAAAGATGCGGTTGGCAGTATTTTTGGTTTACGTTAGTCTTCGCTCTTTGGGAACTTACTATTTTTGTTTTCCGCAAAATGGTCTTTTCTGAATTTTTAAACGTTTGTATTCTATGGAATATAAGTATAACCGTGTGCCTTTACATTTGCCATGTTTTCTTTTACATTTCATTCATTAAAGTTACCAATATTCATTCTGTTTGCAATTATTAACGGCAACCTCAGTCATAATCAAATATGAAAAACTAGTCATCTACGAAGGCATGACGAAGGAAGTGTGCAATCAATACATTTTTGTGCTAAACTGATTTTTATATTCTCCAAACTATCCGAACTAGAATTGGAAATTTTTTTTGGTTAGAACGAGAAATGTATTATTTTTTGGGCGAGTTCTTTTTAAAAAATTCGTAACGTTTTATGAAACAAAAAAGTAATAAGTATAAAGATCACAATAATCAACCACATGAGCTGCTGTGTAACAAAATTTACAAAGTGTTAGAAATGTCCATAGCTTTTCTTCTAATTAATATTAGAAAAAGGCTACAATAAACATGACTTATAATATTGGCCGACGAAAAAGTACACCCACGAGGATATTATAATGTTTTACATTAGGTTGCTCTAATTCTGTGTCAAATTGAAGTAAATTGCTCGAACATCACATGAGCTTTATCAAGAAAACCTTTACCCAGAAAATCTCAAACTTTATTTTTTTTTAAATCTAGTATTCTAATAAATCCTTAATTGAATTTGCACATTAATTTATTAGGTATACAGTTTCTAACAGAGTAGGAGAAAAACGTTCGTAGATAATTTTATGTAAGCTGTTTCAACCATTGATTAAAAAGCATGTCTAACGATTTCCTGATGACATACAAATATTGAAAGCTTATAAATATTTATGTGAACATTGATTACAGCCTAAAGGACTTATGAATACGCTGCTTGCGTTTGATTCTTTTAAACTTTTCATAATTATTTGTGCTGTGACTCACTCACAATAACAGAGCTTTTAAACTATGCTGAAATACATTAAATCGCAATCCATAGTGTAAGAGTGAACATTTATGTGTAACAGGTCAACATTACTGGGTTGTTGTTTTTTTAATTATGTGTTGTTTTGTGATGTTAATGGAGTTATTAAGAAAAAGAAATGTTTAAAATTGAATACCATACAATAAATTGTATACAACTTAATCACAAAATAACACTAGATTTTTTTTTTTAGTTTGTGTAGTCATGTGTAAAGCACTTATAACGGAAAATAATCTATATAATTATGATCATTAGTTACCAACTGCATTCAGTAATTTTTTTTCCACAGTGAAAAAAACAACAACCTCTGAGCTGGGGTTTCCACACTTTGCGTAATGTTTTTATGTTAAACGTACTAAAACATTTTGACCCTAACCATTGGGCCTTCATACTAATACCTATCTTCCCACTTAAAATGTAAATTTACTGAACTGGAGTTGCGACATTTTGCGTAATTATTGTGCTAACGTACTAAAATAGTTTATCCAAATACATTATACAGACCAGTCCTGTCATTTTACAATATTATAAAAAGATGTTGGTGGGAGATAAAAAATTTCCTGACCGTAATAGAAAAGCTGATTGCTAGGTAGTATAATCACATCATTACTCACCACATGTCCGCTGGTCATATCATTTAAAGGGTATTCTCCGGCAAAGGCAGGGTTATCTTTTCCAGGCGCCTTGGACATTGTGGAATTTAGAAACTAAAAATAGCCTTATTTATCAATGTGTCTTGCTCTGCCTTCTTTTTTGCACAATTGAGAAATAAACAAGCTTGGTTTGGCCGATGTAGAAGGTCTCTGTGTCACATAGCTATAATCTCAGATTTGTTTGTCTTTTCTCCAGCTACCCCAACGTTGACTTCCGCTCACACGGATTATACCGTCACAACTGAAAGAGATTAAGAAAACACAGAATATTAAATTACAAAATCGAAAATACTATACTATATAAACATTGTAATTTTTCTTTTTTGTAGTTAGATTTAATGTCAGTGTAACTAGATGTAAAACGTGTATTATATAGGGTGTTATGGGCACAAATGTTGTCTAGCAAGTTTTTTTTTTGTTTACACCAAAGTTAACGGCAACACACTTAGAGCATTACTCTCTTTGAATGATCATTACGAAATTATCACAGGGCTCATCCAAAGCAGCGGGTTGAATTGAGTTGAGTTGGTTTTAACAGCACTATAAAGGCTACATTGTGGACGGGCCCCAAGAAGGACGTCTGACAATTTTATGTGCTGCCACACACGAGACAGAGCGGGGATACCATGACTCATGTCTCAGACGGTCACATTATACTGACAACGACCCAACCAGTAGGGAACGCAACCGCCAAGATTCGAACTCGGGACCTTTTGCGTCGGAAGCCGATGTTCTACCCCTGGACCACCGCGCCCCCCTCCAAAGCAGCCGGAAGACGAATAAGCGCGACATGCAGCGCGTGGGTCTCCCAATCGAGAGGTTTACGTTTCGAAACCTTCGATTGAACAATAATTAATGTGTCCCCTATGTAACTGCTTGGGTCGGTGTTTCTATAATATGACCGCCTGGGACAGGAGTCCTGGTATCCCCGCACCGTCTCTGTGTCGCAGCACGTTCAATTATCAGTTGTTTGTCTTGGGCCCCGTCTACGATATGGCATTGTTGGTGACGTTGGATGTTTGAAAACCAACTCACACACTCACTCAGGCGGCTAAAAGATAGAGGATCGAATCAGGGTCCAGAAATTTTAACTATGATAATATCATGATTCTTGGCCAACGTCCTTGAAATATATAATGATATTATTGAGTATAATTTCAGAAGAAAAAAAGTCTTGGAGGGAGATTGCAACTTATTAGTATTAACGTGCTAATACGTTAAAGACGTTAAATTTAATAAATCGTTTCAAGAGCGGAGCATGGTGGCAATAGATACGTAGGTCTATGTTTCGGGGAGCTACCATGTTTTCTGTATTACTCTATTGAAATACGGAATGCCATCTCAATCAACCACAACCGCTCATGCAAATCAAATACAAGTACTGTTATAATAACTTATCACATCCACAAAATGTATTAAACATTACGCAGGACAAGTATCACGAACAATACGCAATCTGTTTTACAAACCAAAAAACCGCAATTAATTAAAACCGAGATCAACCAGTTTCAAGACACTTTAACCTCACCTGATATGCAATCAACAATTGAGGAAAAAAAACAATCGACACAAGCTTTACTGTAAATCCACTTTACTTAAACAATAAAGAAACCATTTTGACTCATACGTTACAATCAGTTCAACCAGACGGCATTAATATCAAATACTAGCCTATCTGTACTATATAATTGGACAATGATAGTGCATACAACTAGCGGGTTCAAGACTTATTTCTACGGAATTTTCAATCAACAACAACACCAACAAGACAACGACAACAACAACAACAACAACAACAACAACAACAACAACAACAACAACAACAACAACAAAATAATGATAATAATAATAATAATATGAATAATATGAATAATAAATGTAGTGAAAGACAAAGAATATTAAGGATGAACATGACAATGATGAGCATAACATCATTAATCGCTATACGTGTGCTTTTTCAAAATTTTAAAATAAT
This sequence comes from Elysia chlorotica, assembly GCA_003991915.1. NCBI lineage: Eukaryota > Metazoa > Mollusca > Gastropoda > Plakobranchidae > Elysia > Elysia chlorotica. The sequence continues at coordinate 24,372 of RQTK01001545.1, forward strand.
TTTATTAATTCCGATTAATATTATAATGTTGGCTAGAGAATAAACAACACTGTCTGACCATGTATGAAATCCTTGGTGAGTCAAAGTCCAATATGAATCCGATACAACAAATACCCCAACGCCACTATTTCACGGCACACAGGTCTTCCTATACATCATAAATATAATTCTCAACAAAAATGACATTCAGACCTATCTAAATTACTCACTTCATGGTAGGAATTCGTTGTGTGTCAAAGGAACACACCACATTGTTCCTGTATTATCTTGGCCTAAAATATCAGTCTTCAGACGTGGGAATAATTTTAATTACACTATATCCACAAAAACACTGAGATAACTTTTTATCCTATAATTATCGATGATCCGATAGGAATGAAATTAGTGTTGATCTTGAAATAAAATAATGAATAATGTTGAATGAATCGAGTCCGATTGTTCTACTACGTAAACAGTCTAGAGTTAAATGTAACGATTTTACTTCATGACGATGGATGTTATTCTAGTTTTTTTGTTTTTTTACTGCACGGCGATGGATTGTTTGTTGCTAATCACTAATTTTCGGTCTAAGTGGCTTAAATTCACGTATAGAATACACTACAGAACTACGCGAAGTGCTTACCGGCTTGCCTCATGCTGAAATCGATAGTGCAGCCAATTCATCACACACCTGTTCACACAACAACAGCTGGTATCATAAATTTTTCCCTCGGCACCGCAACAGCATGTTGTAAGGGTCGACAGTTTAGGGGACTTACAGCTGTATTTATGCTGGTTTAATGGGTGCCACTGTCAATATAATGTGACCCACTGAGACAGGAGACATAGTATCGACGTACTATACCTGTAAGCCAGCACATGAAATTGTCAGACGTTAGTCTTGGGACCGGTTCACAATATAGTCTATATAGTGCTGTCGTTAAACGCTATGCGTTGAAGAAAACAAAACAGAGAAGAAAGAGAGAAAAAACACTGTGTCGTATTTAGGAAGCGTGGTGGGCCTTGATGATAGAGCGTAAGTGTCCTATGCGGGAGGTTATGGGTTCGAGCACCGCTCTGACACCACATTTTCCGCTATTGATTGGGTCGTTGTCAGTGTAACGTGAACGAACATGTCCTGGGCATCCCGCTCTGTAGCCCCGCCCGCGATATGGCCTAGATGCTGAAGTCGGCATTACTGAACCAACAATTATCTCTACCTTTCTTGTATTTACAGCTGATTTGTTCGCGGTAGCCCTGAGGTAGAACACCAGCTTCCGGCGTAGGAGGTCCGTGGTTCGAACCTTGGCAATGTTGAGTCGGTGTCAGTCTAATGTGATATACTGAGATAGGGGTCATGGTATCCCCGCCCTGTCTCGTGTGTGACAGCACATGAAATTGTCAGACGCCAAACTTGGAGCCTGTCTTCAATATAGCCTTTAAATTACCGATGTTGGAAGTTCACCCAACTCCACTCAACTCATGCTTGCAGTATCCATATAAGCGGTAGATACAATAGAAGCCACATAATAAAAAGCGAAATAGTAAAAAAACAAACTCGTAATGGTATTGATCAGAATGTTCATAGTAATATACTAATAACGACATTAAAAACAAATTGACAGAATGTCGGCTGTACCCATACCTCGCATAAATAGTCAACAACGCATAGGTGTATCAAAGACTTTAAAAAAAAAAAAAAAGAAAGACCAGACATTTTCTACTATACATGTGTAATGTCATACTTTTTTTTTCCTTTTTTGTTATGCAAGAAACGTGCTAAGGGTATGGTAGATCACAACAAATGATAAAAATGTGATATTCTTTTTCGCCAACATGAGTGGCGCCGACTTTCCGTTTTATTTCTTTTGCGCCACCGAATTAGTTATTATAATTGTTACACTTTTTAATAATGTAAGAATGAATAAAAAACACAATATAACAGCTGCCGGAATCTCCAAAACACCCCAATATTGCGATTAAAAAATGAACATTTTTGGTTAATGAGCAGTATTAACGCAATTTTAAAGACAGATATGCCTAGAATGTTAACTTATACACATTTGGCAGTTCGAATTACTGCGTTTTTTATTTTATTAATAATTGCAGATGAGAACAAATGAATCATTATAAAGTAAAATTATTTGGCTGTTGGGCTAGAACGGTTCACAGCGAGACATCCGTCTTTGGTATCACGTGGCTTAGGCCCAGATATATAAATAAACAATTCAAGAATTATTTGCATTAAGGATAGGTACGAACTTTCATTTAGCTAAATAATACAGTTAGCATAGTGAATGCAATTTCTGCTGGTGATCAATCCAAATGTATTTTCTGAAAACATATATATCTAACCTAATTATGATAGAAAACTGCATGAAATAGTCCCAATGATTCACACTGAGACATTCTTTTTGGATTTTACCGGTGGTTTTTTCTAGATTTAGGCCTAGATAAAATTTTAAAAAAGTTAGGAATGTGCATTAAGGGTAGAAGGGGGAAATTTCATTAAGCTACTTAAAACACCTAGCATAGTCAACGCAATTTTATTAAAATTCTGATGATTAAATACAACAACAAAAAATGTTCTCTGAGAATACATATGATCTGACTATGCTAGAAAATTACGTTACACAGATTCTTTTTCCCTGCAGCAAGCAAAGTTTTATTTAATTTGATTACTTGGCATAATATTTGGGAGGCCTTGCATTGACTGTTTATGAGCTAACCAAAGTGCGTAACGGAACCTTCTATGGCACCGTATACAAAAGCAGTATAAAGACCTTAGACCTTAAAATATGACATTCCCGTATAGTTGTCGATTGGACTTAGTACAGTATATCATTTAACATGACAAAATAGTTACATTCCTCGGTATTAGCAAGAAGCTTTTTCCAAAGAGAATAGCTATTATTATTAAGAAATGTTTTTCTTCTGAATAAAAAAAAAGGGCAAATGCTGTAAATCAGAAGCAACAAAGATTCACCGCCGGGTTTTACTATTGAAAGTAAAAATAAATGTTTCCCATTGAAATTTTTTAGACGGAAAGTGATCACAGAAAGGAATATAATTTTGATCTTGTATTTGTAAATCAAGGGGTTCGGTATAGAATAAAAATGTATTATACACATTTGTGACTTTTAGAAAGGACCCAACTTATTTTTTTTAAATCAACCTCTTTTATATAACGTTTCAGGTAGACGAAAAGAATTTGGCGGTTTAAGCCAAACATTTGGGCATAGAATAGAAATGTATTACACACATTTGTGACTTTTAAGAAAGGACCCAACTTATTGTTTTTAGTCACTCCTTTAACTCAACAACTGTTTGCTTCTAAACCTTAATGCAACATTTTAATAGAACATATATATATATATATATGTGTGATTTGTTTAACTGACTTTTTGTGATAAAAAAATTAAAGGGAGTAAATACGAGAACAATCTCTGCTGGCAACAACCATTAAGTAGCGGGTTTAGAAAACAACATGGCCATGAAGTTTTACATGAACGCCCCAACCAAGGCCTAGGCTATATCTTGTAAACATCGCAGAAAAATCAAAACAAGATTTTTTTTCAGTAGTCTCAATTACGTAGAGACGCACAAGTTGCGCCCCAAGGGTCTCACTCTGGATGTGCGAGACTTACTTTGAAAGCAGTAAAAAAAAAAAACGGGGAAAAAAAGATCTCGCCAAATATCAGTCACCCGTGTCGCCTGGCCTGGATTCAAAACAAGATCTGCAGGAATCTCCAGGGTTCTACATCCCGATTTTGGGATAGCTAAGTAACGGTCAGGAAGTCAAGGTTCGTTGTGACAGTCTACACGTTACACAGAGGTACTCCTTAAAAAAGGGCGGCAGCTTTCACTACTTGGCCTTCATTATAAAATGATGTGTACCGGACAGAGAGAGAGAGAGAGAGAGAGAGAGAGAGAGAGAGAGAGAGAGAGAGAGAGAGAGAGAGAGAGAGAGAGAGAGAGAGAGAGAGAGAGAGAGAGAGAGAGAGAGAGAGAGAGAGAGAGACGAGACAGAGAGAGAGAGACAGACAGACAGACAGACAGACAGACAGACAGACAGACAGACAGACAGACAGATAAATGGTTTGATCCCACAATTGGAAACATTTCTTTGTCGATTTTTGTAGGGTCTTGTCAGTATCAGTATACTATGCCCGGTAGACAGGAGAACTATGTCTAATATTCCCGCACTGTCTTGTATGAGGCGTCACCTTAAGTTTTCAGACCTATCAGTCTTGGGACCCGTCGCCATGTCTAGATGATCCCCATATAAACCTAGAAGATTAGAAAATGTTTAACTAAGAAAGATACTTATTTTCACCCACAAGTCCTATAACTGCGCCACTGCTCGGTTAGGTTTTGCCGGGGTGTGGAGGTGCGGCGAAGTATGCATTAATTACACAAGACATTCCTTAGAATTAATTTTACAGTTACATTTTTATATTTCGTATGATAGGGAGAGTTCAACCATAAAGCTGTGCCAATAAGTAATAAAATTATTTGAAACAAACGATGCGTGCGTTTTTCAGGCTTGTGGTTGCTTTTTTCTGCGACGGTATGTGTTTCTGTTCGTTCGGTTTTGTTGTTATTTCTGCTGCTGTTCTTGTAACGTTGTTGTCTTTGTCATCTTAGACGTCGTTGTTTTTGTTGTGTTTACAAATGATAATTGTGGTGGGGTGCTACTGCTTATGATGCTATGGTGGTGGCGGTGGTGATGATAAGGATGATGATGAAGAGGATGATGATAATGATGATGATGATGATGATGATGATGATGATGATGATGATGATGATGATGATGATGATGATGATGATGATGATGATGATGATGATGATGATGATGATGATGATGATATTGATGATGATAATGATAATAATGATGATGATAATAAACATGATTCTTTTGGGGTTTGTTCTTAGAGTTTATATCAAGATCAATTATATAAATATTTGAGTGAGAACTATCGAATAACCTTTTCAAAACACAGACTAAAGCAGTGAATATGTCTTTCCAAGGTTTCATTATATTGTATACTACATTATTATACACTATTATCATCATGTACAAATGAACGAAAGCTTGGGAGTTTGAAGTATCTGGACTATTTTATTCTAGTCTCGACTCTAAACGTAATAGTCAATTTACCTTCACGGTACATAATACCTCTCCGTCGCGCTTTTTCTTTCTTAGGTAAAATGCGTTTTAGATAAACAATGTTTTGAAAACATAAGGTACAAAATACTCCATTCACAAAGGGGCTATACATTTTTTTACCTGAAGACTTTGATTAATGAGTGTGGGAGCTACATGTACAATGCTTTTAGTGCATTTTTTCTCCGACGAACGAGAAATTAATAAATACCGTACGCACGGAAAGAGTGAAATCGCCTTCTACTAGAGAGATAAAAAGTTTTTCCAGAAGTTTTGGAATAAATCGGGTAAACAATTTTTTTTTATTTGTAGTAGATCTGAAGCTGTTGATAGTGTGTGTGTGTGTGTGTTTGGTGCTGGCGCAAAGGGTAAAGCGTTTGTCTCTCATTCGGGATGCTCCGCGATCCACTAAAAAAGTTTATCTCCGATTTCGTCCCCAACTGGTTGGATCGGTGTGTCAATGTATAATAATGAGACCGGCTGAGACAGGAGTCATGGTATCCCAGAACTGTCTCTGTGTGGCAGCACGTAAAATTGTCAGACGTTAGTCATGATACTCGTCCACAATTATGGTCAACATAGTGCTGATGTTTGACACTAAGCAACAAACTCCAAACTTAAACTGTTAAGTTAAGAAGACTTTAATTTTAACTCATCAATCTTTATCAAAGCAAATCTTGAGCTTAATGAAAATAGTTTAAAATACAAAACAAAAGGAAAAAAGAAATAAAAAATCGTTCTGTGTTGTGCTAATGTTCGGCTTTTATATTTTCACCTTGACGAGCAATTGTTTTAAATAGATACAGCACTTATGTAACGTAAACTAACAAAAAACGAGAACAATGCAGTACAAAAGGAAATACATTTCTAAATAGCTATGTTGTCTATTGATAGACACTTGGCTTTCCAACCAGAAGTCTAGTGGTTCGAATCCTGGTTTTACCATGCAGACTTTCTCTCGTTGGAAAGTATGATCCTGACCATTTATTTTAGGTATGATGGGTATAGAAATATTTTTTTCTACAGTGAGATTCTACAGACGTTGTTTCATTTGTGTCTGTTGAAGAAGATTTGAACAGAAAGTCAAACCAATAATATTGATGCGTTGATGCTAGTACTGTTGTAAGAGTTCAAAGTTGTTCCCCTACTCTTTTGGCAAAGCGTAAAGTAAACATTAGTTCAGGCCCTGGATTTTATTTGGCAAAGAGTTTTGTAAGATAGGTTACCCTAACTTTCTTCACTGCAGTTCATTTTCACCGGTCCTAAATAGCAGCAGCGCAGTGCTAGCTTGACACGGGGACCCATATAAAATAGATTTTCGCTGAGCATCGAACCTAGATCCTTGTAAATACTGAACCAACGCCCTAACTGGTGCGCAACCGGTACGCCATTGCTAGTATAGTACGAATAATGTAATGGGGATTTTTTTAGAATGAAAATACCTGTCAAAGAACTTTTTTTAAACCAACAGTTTGTCCTACATAGGCCCTACTTGACAGGCTATGCAGTAGTGCCACATTCAAAGTTTAAACATTAACAGAAGATAATATAACTCGTGTAGACTATAAATTCAATTCATTTTAAAGATTTCAAGATCAGACATTGCTCCCTTGCGTACGATATCGAATTTGTTTAACCCTTACCCTTTGCAAAAAGGCACTGTGCTATTCAAAAGCACTGAACTCTTCAAAAAATGTGCATTTTACGTACTTCTTTCTTTCCTTTGCACTAGTACAGTAGTGTCTGTATGTTAACGTAGGTGTGTGTCGTTTCTTCCGTGCCTCTTCGTTTTATTTCTCTATGTTTGCATATTTGTCTGCATGCTTCTGTCTGTTTGTAAGTCTCCGTCTGTCTCAAATCTCTCTCTCTCTCTCTCTCTCTCTCTCTCTCTCTCTCTCTCTCTCTCTATCTCTCTCTGTCTCTTTCCCTGTCCTCTCTAGCTTGCAATTTGTCAGTTTGTCTGTATCTCCGTTTGTCTGTCTGCTTATTTGTTATTTTGTCTGTCTGTGTCACTATTTCGTCTAACTTACATGTCTGTTTGTTGGTCTTCCAGTCTATATGCCTCTATCTCTGTCTATGTAATGTCTATCTTTTTCCCCCCCCCCTCTCTCTCTCTCTCTCTCTCTCTATCTCACTCTTTATCTCTCGCTCTCTCTCTATCTCACTCTTTATCTCTCTCTCTCTCTCTCTCTCTCTCTCTCTCTCTCTCTCTCTCTCTCTCTCCCTCTCTTTCTGGACAAACTTGTAGTGTCAGAGCATGAGATGGAGCCCTTCAATCAAGCCCTTTTGTTCTCAATTATAATGTAAAAAGCACATGAACCCGATGGGAAGGGGAAAGGTTTGGTAATACAATGAACCGTATAGATATCGGAATGTTTGCAATTCTTACAAAGAAAATCCCTATTCAAATACCGTCCGCGAAAAAATTTAAACACCGGCATTAAAAAGTAGAAGTGTGTTAAATATGCAGAACGTTTATCTGAATCAGTCGCATTAGTAATGGATTAATAATATTGTTAGTGTGAAGCTAGGCTAAGACAGTGTAATCTTCTCTGTAAGAAACATTAAGCGAAGCACCTTGATACAACAAGTACATTATCTTCTTATTCTTCTACACTGTAGAACTTCAAGTGGGAAACATTGCCCCCTTGTCTTCACTATCTTCTGTGAACAAGTTTCCTCTGTATACAATTTTACTATCAAGATAATTCGCGACTTATAGCCTCATTTAAACTGTTTAAGATGTATTTTTTTATCACTGGTGTTACTGCTGTTTCTACCATTGACTGCTGATAATTATCAATTCCTCTACCATCCCTATCTCCTATATTAATATAACACTGCTATCGCTAATGGTTGGGTCAATGTCTGTGTAGTGTGATTGAGATAAAAGTCTTGTTCTGTTTTTATGTTGTCAAACGTTCGTCCTACTAATGGTTGGGTCAATGTCTGTGTAGTGTGATGGGTTGCGATAAAAGTCTTGTTCTCTTTTTATGTTGTCAAACATTCGTCCTGGGATCCGCCCACGTATAGCATTGTTGCCGACATAGAACATTGACAACTACCAACCAATAACCAACACTACTATCAATACTACCACTGCCAAATAGGGCAATTCTAAGAAAATAGATAATTTTAAAAAATCTCTAAACGCCTCTAATTATGTGTGATATTACAGTATTTCTCTTCAAATTAATTATTTTTATATAACTAAAAGTTGGAAGACCTTGATGGTAAAGAGAGTCGTATCACACCCCGATTTTATAATAACTTCTGACGCCTTTGATTACATTACATTCATCATTCGAGCAAGCAAAGAAAAGTGGAATATAGATGCCTACTACCATTCTAATATTAAAACTGTACGTTGCGTAGGGCCATATTATTTTACTAAAGAAAATGCATGTTCTTATTAATCTTAAGACAAATCTTAAAGACTCATTATCATAATTTGTGTGTGAAGTTAGACTGTCTAAAAGTATTGCCTATCGTTACTTCGTGTTTGTAAAGTGAAAATCTCACCAACATAATTATTTAGCAGCCTTTCTTCACTTTCTATATTCATGAGCATTTGGTAAACTGTCACACATTTTCAAAGATTTTAGTGGGGCTTTTTTAGTTACATGTTTTGTTTATTGGTTTTATTCCCCTAAAAAATGACAACCTTCCTTTTTTCAAAATACCAGTGTTAAAATAAAAAAAAGATAAAAAATTATGATAACACATCGTACTCTTTATTCATGATATTAAACAAAATATGCAATCTTACCTTACAACTGGAAAGAAAGCTGCGTCTGAAAACTTCTGAAACTCCGAATGCACACCAGTTCTGTATCATGCGTGCTTTCAGAGAATAAGAACATTGACAACTACCAACCAATAACCAACACTACTATCAATACTACCACTGCCAAATAGGGCAATTCTAAGAAAATAGATAATTTAAAAAAATCTCTAAACGCCTCTAATTATGTGTGATATTACAGTGTTTCTCTTCAAATTTATTATTTTTATATAACTAAAAGTTGGAAGACCTTGATGGTAAAGAGAGTCGTATCACCCTCCATTTTATAATAACTTCTGATGCCTTTGATTACATTACATTCATTATTCGAGCAAGCAAAGAAAAGTGGAATATATATGCCTACTACCATTCTAATATTAAAACTGTACGTTGCGTAGGGCCATATTATTTTACTTAACAAAATGCATGTTCTTATTAATCTTAAGACAAATCTTAAAGACTCATTATCATAATTTGTGTGTGAAATTAGATTGTCTGAAAGTATTGCCTATCGTTACTTCGTGTTTGTAAAGTAAAAATCTCAGCAACATAATTATAACTTTCCGTATTCATGAGAATTTGGTAAACTGTCACACATTTTCAAAGATTTTATTGGGGCCTTTTTAGTTACATGTTTTGTTTATTAGTTTTATTTTAAAAAAAACTTGATAACTTTCCTTTTTTTTCAAAATACCGGTGTTAAAATAAAAAAAAACACGATAAATAAATTATCATAACACACGGTACTTTTTATTCATGATATTAAAAAAAAATATACAATCTTACCTTACAACTGAAAAGAAAGCTGCGTCTGAAAACTTCTGAAACTCCGAATGCACACCAGTTCTGTATCATGCGTGCTTTCAGAGAATTAATGGGTTGAAGTGCTGAAGCATTGGGCCAAAAGGGTCATAGCGTAGTAAAGTTAGATCCTGGCCGCTCCTATTAAGTCCCAACGACTTGCCTGATCTAGACTAAGGGGCTAAGGTAATGATTGGCTGAGAAACACCAGCCAATCAGATGACTGCTAACAGTAACATGTAACATCCCTCCTGAACTTTGTTGTGTTTCATGACAAAGAAATGACGCAAATCACAGCGTGTCTTTCAATACGCACCGGACCCGAATTTTCGCCAAAATGGGTTCCACCTAAATTTTTTGATGGAGAGCCCCATTTATGACTCTGGGAGTGTCATGAAACACACGAAAAAAATGGGTTCATATCCCGTGAACCCACTTTTTTTCATGAACCCATTTTGCGGGTGCCATGACAGGGTCGTGAACCCATTTTAACGGTTTTACCTACGCATAAACACTCTCTCTATCTCTGAATCATGGTCTCTCTCCTTGTCCCATCCGCCCTCTGCCTGTATCTCTCTGTCTCTCTGTCTCTCACTGCATCTGTCGCTTTCTCTCCCTCTGTATGTCTGTCTGTCTGTCTGCCTCTGTCGCTGTCTCTGTCTCTCTGTCTGTCTCTCTCTCTCTCTCTGTCTCTCTCTCCTTTACATATCTTTTGCTTCAACAACCACGCCATGCTGTTTCCACCTCTGTTTCTGTTCAGGATGCTTTAAATTATCCAAGTCATATTGTGTTATTACTTTCAAAAGAACGAAAAATATAAATCAGAACTTAGGTTGCTAACAAGGCGGTGGCGTGACTTTTTGTGTAACCCTAAAAAACATAAGACTGGCTTTATTCTCTCCTGAAACGACGCTTGGATGGTACGCCTTTCAACATTTTGGTTTCCCTGTGTCGAGTGTTGTTGTTGTCGTTGTTGTTGTTGTTGTTGTTGTTGTTGTTGTTGTTGTTGTTGTTGTTGTTGTTGTTGTTGTTGTTGTTGTTGTTGTTTGTGTTTGTTGCTTAGCGTTAGCACTATATAGGCTATATTATGGACATGTCTGGCAAGTTTACATGTTTCCACACAGAGACAGGGCGGGGATACGATGATTCTGTCGCAGCCGTTCACATTAAACGGACACCGACCCAACCAGAAGGAAAGGCAGTCCCCAAAGCGGGGCTTGAACCACTTTCAGGCGTTCAGTGTCGATATCAAAACTAAAACTAGATCTAAAACATTGATTTTAAAAAGGCTAAAACGTTAAGCTTGAATGTTTTAGAATGTGGGAACAGCCCGCTCGCTCGAGCGCTTGTTATCATGCATAATGACACCGCTGATTGTGGTGCCTTAGTAGAACCAGAGAGGGTGCAATAGTGGAAGGTTTCACGGGGAGAACTTTGCATGTATGTGTTAGGATAATTAAAGCGCTTCCTTCCCTCTTTAAACCTAAGTAAAAACTCTGTTTGAACATTACTTAACCGCCTTAATTTTAAGAAAGAAATAGAGTGAGCTCTTTTTGTGAGATGACCAGCTAAAATCTATTGTCTATCGTAGAACCACAGTCTACTGTTGTAAAAGTTATTTCTCTACTGTCACCATTTTTTTTCATCAGTTTTTCTTGTTGTTGTTAGTCTGTTTCTTTGTTTCTTGTTTTCTTTAAAATTTTCATACAAAGAGGGAAGTGTTTTAGAAAGTTCAATACTGTTTTTCGACGTCTTGAAAGATTCCTTGATTTTTATCTCGATCTCTTGTAGGTAACTGTAGCAGTGGTGGCTTTAGGACAGATTAAAAAAAAAAAAAAAACAATGTCAGCAACAAAAATAAATTAATTAATTAATTAAAATACAAACGTACTTCAAGCACACACGTGTATCTTATCACACAAATATACTATTTCAAGAAACGCATTTCAAAGTAGCTTTGTACGAGATTATGTCAATTGTTGTTTTGATTGACCCTAGGCTGTTGTTATATTATGATCGCCGTGAAAATACAACGGTGGCCCTGGGGTAGAACACCGGCTTCCGACACAAAAGGTCCGAGTTCGAGCCCTGGCGATTGCACTCCCTATTGGTTACTGGTTGGGTCGGTGTCAGTTTAATGTGAGCGGCTGAGACAGGAGTCATGGTATCCCCGCCCTGTCTCGTGTGTGGCAGCACATAAAATTCTCAGACCTAAGTCTTGGGGCCCGTTCATAATAATAGCCTATATAGTGATGATGTTGGACGTTAAACCAACTCAACAACAACAATCAACAGCCAGAGGTTTACAGTCGGTTTGACACTTATGTACCGGAATGCAGCACCATCGTTGTGGGGGGTGGCTTTTGTGACTGGAAACACGGAATAAACGTCTCTGTGCTTCTGAGAATTCAATGAAACACATAATTATTGACAGCCGTTTTCAACCAAAGAATTAAACATGCTGGGCAAGCCAACGTAGATCATGTATAATAAAGGCCATTCCTTTATAGGGCACAACGACATAATTACGTACAAAGAAACTGCTGCCTCAGTTTTAAAAAAATCACCAGAGTAGTTTTCGTGTGGACAAATTCTGTTTGGCGGGGGCCAGATGGAGTAGATAAGTTAGACACATCTTTATATTACAGATGTAAAGCGTGTTTAGAATGTATTTGTCGAGGGATAGATAAAGGAATATCAGTAATCTTATCCTAATTATCTTAATAGACTGCATTGGAAAACTGCATAACATTGTATGACCAGGAATTTAAATGTGGAATCTGGTTTTTCAGCTTTAACGGCATTGTATGGGTCCGTAAAGCTTTAATAGAAAAATTTGTTTTTAAGTTCTAATAGTAAGTTAGCAAGATCGCACAGCCATTATTGAATGTTCTTGTTTTTGTTATTGTTGTTGTTGTTGTCGTTGTTGTTGTTGTTGTTGTTGTTGTTGTTGTTGTTGTTGTTGTTGTTGTTGTTGTTGTTGCTGGTGTTAATGTTGGTGTTGTTGTTTTAATAATAACATATATACGATGTTCTCACCACTAAAAAAAAACCCTGAAGTAGGCTTTATACTACTATGCACGAATAAAGTGCAATAAATTTAAAGTTTGTTTAGTTTCGTGGAATGTGGATGTCGGTATCCCTCTATTTCATGTTAATTATCAGTTGCAATATCCCTTTTCGTTTTACCAATATTATGCTGTGTTCTTACGTTATGAAAAATGAGGTATGCTTTCATTGAATTAAAAAAATTACGTTATGCTTTCATTCTATAGAGGAGCCTCTTGTTTCACTCATACACACTTTTTTTTACTACTAACAATAAGTAACGTATTATTGACTTAACAGTGAGCATGCCAACCTGTACTTTATGGGCTGAGTGAACGTTTTTTTTTTTTTACTTCGGCTCTTGGATGTTAAAGATCATTAAATGATCAGTACTTAAAACAAAAATAATTCTACAAGAAAAGTCTTTATCCAAACACCCCTTTCTAGAATGACAAAGAAATATAACAACTTTCCCAAATAAATACTTTGGTTACTATACCGTGTTATTGTGCTTTTCGCATTCACCAACCGTTGATACAGCGCTATGAGACACAGTCTTGTTTATTTCCTAAATGACGACCTGAGTGGCGAGATATCGTGACTGCAAAGTTTGTTACTGCAAGTGTACTTTTACTAGTATCTGAGAAGTTTGGTACATGTACTGCCAGTGTATCTTTGAATTAAACATTTCTCCTCGTCTAGCGTCTCTAAGTTCCCTAGGTGTATCCTGCATGGCCACAACGATCATTAGAGGCCTTGTGATCACAAGTCCCATCGCGAAAACGTAGACGATGACGATAAAGAAATATTTACTGGGGTCTAGACGTAACTCTACTCTACTAGGTGCCGTTCAAATAATTATATTAGTACACTCTAGAGGTTGGTTGTTTTTTGCTTTTTTTTTTTTGCTTTTTTTTTTTTTGGGGGGGGGGGGGGGGGTCCGAAAATAGGTTGAAGATTATAATATTATTTGAACGGCTCCTAGACTTACGGAGCGAATGAGCGATCAGGAAATGCAATGTTAAAGGAGCGGGATGAGGTAATCCGTTGCGGTCGTCTGGATCGCAAAACCTCTACTGTATTCTTCACAGTGTCTATTGGGCCACTTTAAGATGAAAATGAATTATCTGCAAGGGTTTCATGGTGATATTGTTCCTCTCTCCTATACCGGTATTTAAAATGCTAGAGGCACTGAACATGACCCAAAGATAGGCTTGTCTTTCAAGGTCCTTAAGGTGTCAAGTACTCCGTAGCTGGTTTTTTCTGTTTTTTTTCTTTGCTGTTTTTTTGTTTTGTTTTGTTGTTTTTTTACGTTTTTTTTTTAATTTCTAAATAGAACGTTCCATGAACTATAAGAGATCTTGGGTGATGCAGGACAGGACAAGACACGCTACATTGGCATGTCGTTATCACGAAACTCTGACGGTCAATTTATAAACAGACGATGCTAATATTAATATTATAATACGTGTTGTTACATTTATTAAACCTCGCCGTCTTGCCGCCTCGATGTAAAGTTTTAAGCAAACGATTCAATCGAGTTCTTGACACAGTAACACTGTAATCTGATAAGATATTATTTTGTGATCTCAAAATTTTGGAAAAAATATTTTAAGAATAGGGAATAACGTTTCATCAACAGTTGGGGGCGCCGTGGCTTAGGGGTAGAACATCGGCTTCCGACGCAAAAGGTCCCGAGTTCGAATCCTGGCGGTTGCGTTCCCTACTGTTTGGGTCGGTGTCAGTATAATGTGACCGTCTGAGACAGAAGTCATGGTATCTCCGCCCTGTCTCGAGTGTGGCAGCACATACAATTGTCAGACGTCTGTCTTGGGGCCCGTCAACAATATAGCCTACATAGTGCTGATGTTGGACGTTAACACCAACTCAACTCAACTCACCAACAGTTACTCCTCATTGTTAGAAGACATGAGTCGTGTTTAACACGCAGAAACGATATAGTGCCACTTTGAAGATTTTTGTCCGTTTACGCACTTAATGTTTCCCTAAGAGCACCATTTGGCATTACTTACTCATTTGTGGATATAATAATTATTGCATGAGGAGCTAGCTAAAACTTATATATATATATATGTGTGTGTGTGTGTGTGTGTTTTATTTGTAATAATTAATTTTTTGCTCATCATAAATACATGTACTTTTCTTTATTCTGCGGCTATTGTTTAAATAAGTTTAGAATATTTTATGATTACATGGAACACGTTTTATATTTTCTGTTAAGCAAATTCTTTGGATTTTATTAGATCCTAAATTTTAATAAGTTTAAATATTATTCCATTGTTAAATGTAACATTAAAGTATACATTAATAATTCCATATGAAATAATGCAATTATGTTCGTCAAATTTCATTGCAAATTACAAGTTTAAAAAAAAATTCATAACTAATATTTCTATTCGAGACAATCTTTTGCTGTTTTAATTTGTATATTTTACACGAGATATTAGGAGTACACCATATGGTATCATGTTTTGACTATAAAACTAACTCACTCTATTCCCTCAGGATCTGCTCAATTTTTTCTTTGCTTAAGTTTAAATATTATTAGGCTAAATTGTTAAATGTAACATTGAAGGATACAGTAATAATCTCATATGAAATAATGAAATTATGTTCGTCATTAGATATTAAATTTTAATAAGTTTAAATATTACTATAATTATTGTTAAATGTAACATTTAAGGATACATTAATAATCCCATATGGAATAATGCAATTATGTTCATCTATTTTCTCTTGGCCAACCTTGAACTAGACAGTTCATACTGATTGTCAACCTTTTAGTTCCATTAAAATTGGAACAAGTGCTTAACTGAGCATTGTGTACAGGAATTCTACTGATAACTGAGATGTGCATTCCACCTGCGTTTAATCATTTTACCAAGTGACCCGACATCATCCCCCAGAGAGACCACACAGACGTAAACGATCTGTTAAGATCTTGATATATTACAGGTGCATACATTTTTTTATCCTTTGCATAGATTGCATTCTGCTTTGGAAAAGACTCAACTTTTTTGCTCTTCATAAAATTAATACTTTTTCGTATTCTGTGGCAGTTGTTTAAGTTTAGAATTCTTCATGATTACAGCAACATATTTTATATTTATTGTTTAACAAATTGTCTTGGTGTCATTAGATCCCACGTTCTATTATATTTTTTATTACTACATTGTTAAATGTATTATGAAAAGGATTAAGTACCATTCCCTTATGAAATAAGCCTTTTCATCTCTTTTCTTTAGTCCGGCTTTGAACCAGTCAGTTCATTCTGAATGACAACTTACCATCAAGGTTGGAACAAGTGCTTACTAATTTTAATGACAATCCACTAGCAAGGCTGGAACAAGTGCATACCTAATGACAACATACTCGCGAGGTTGGAACAAGTGCTTATCAATTTAGAACCTACAAGCATTTTATTTCGTAGATCAAGAAATGGTTTATATTTTATTTTGTAGATCAAGAAATAGTTAATATTTTATTTCTATGATTTTGATGATACCAGTGGGCTTTTAATGTATATATCTTCCTGATATCCAGAGACGTGCATTCCACTAGCGCCTCATTGGATCCACCAATAGACCCAACTGTACCACTCAGAAGAACAAACAACCGTTTAGGACCAGGTAAGACATCCTATGATGCAGGTGGATTTATTTATTGATTGCATACTGCTTTAGAGAAAAGTTAAATTTGGAGCCTTTGTTTTTTTTTTTCGTATTCTGTCGTAGTTTTTTTTTCAAAAAAGAAAAAGACCTATGAGATTTCAACAAAAAGAAATATTTTATTATTCAAGTGGCTCCATATGTGTTTTAAACATTCCAGTATAAATATAAAGAGTAGAGCACAAGATTTTTTTACTGTTGAATTTTTTTTTAATTTTGTAATGATAAAATGAATATACACACAAACATCATCTTTGTAAAAATAATGAAAATTAAATTAATGAAAAACAAACACACGTCTAGAATAATAAGGATCACATTTTAAGTTAATAAATGAGAAACGTTCATTGACTTTAAAAATATTTTAACACCATTGCTTTATATTAAACAATGATTTTCTAGGCAATAAAAAAATAAACCAAGCGTCATTTTTATAACAAAATACATTACTACATTCACTAAAATGTTGTGCCCTTTTTTATATACATTTAATCACGAGAGGTCGTAAGTACAGTGTTGCGATATACTTAAGATTTGTGGCGTAAAATGTTAAGAGTGGATAGGTATGTTCGTAGAAAGAAGAGATATATCAAGAGTTATGTCAACCGACTAAAGATGTTGAAGAAAGGAGAGATATGAGAGAGAGAGAGAGAGAGAGAGAGAGAGAGAGAGAGAGAGAGAGAGAGAGAGAGAGCGAGGGGGAGAGGAGAACAAATAGGTTCCACTATAAGTGTTAAGTCATGTGTGTTCTTCATGATCAAAGGTATAATATGAAAAAGAAAGGGAAACGAGCCAAGGAAGATAACAAATAAATATTGGATTCTTGCACATCTATAAAAAGGTTTATGCCCCTTACATAATCAAAGGGAAAAAAAACTCCTATACAACTATTTATCCAACAAAACTTCCTTCAATCACTAAACTAAACATGTGTGTTATGAGAGGAATCACATCAGACCCAAGGCATAAATGATGGAGATTGTGAGCCATCATAGGATTTGGACCTGAGCCGTTTTACGGGCCTTAACACTGTTAGGGATGGGAGCAATATTATGGTGAAGTTTTTGCAAAGTGACATATCCACAGAGAGAGAGAGAGAGAGAGAGAGAGAGAGAGAGAGAGAGAGAGAGAGAGAGAGAGAAAGAGAGAGAGACAGAGAGAGAGAGAGAAAGAGAGAGATTGTCTTCTAAGTTCCCCCTACACGGCAACAGTAACCAAGCTACAGTGAACTAATTTAAGTCTTATAACTGCCACCGTCAACATGGAACTTTCACCTGATATTAATTTTATTACATTTTGTTATTAAAAATTTAATAAAACATCTTGCATTTTACGTAGTGTCAAACAAAGACAGTGTGGGGTTACTAGGACTCCTGTCTCAATTAATCACATTATACTGACACCAAGAGAACTAGTAGGTTCTCTATAGAGTGAGAGAGAGAATTATCTCCCTCTCTCCGGGTTTAATGTCTCCTATGTTCCCCTGGGAGATCATATACGGCGACAGGCGGCGTTGATAGAAGACAAAAGCTCAGGATGAAGGCAAGACATGATAGATCCTTTGCTAGTTCATTCTATTATACAAGGCTGGTCCTGTTATGTATGGTATTACCTAATTTTGGAGGTTCTAAAGTGAAAAGGGAGGATAGGTTGGGACAGATAAGACAAACCTTCCCTTCTAGGGGGGGGGGATGCTAAGGTTAGGTTTATACATTTAATTTTCTTTTTAGGAGTGAGGCGGGAGATTGATGAAATAGGTGCAGCTGGTATGGCTGTATAGTTAAAACCGGGGGTACTTTTCCACCATTCCCAATATTACCGTGGCTATTGCAGCTCCTACGATCACCACCTACCCGCCATAGTCAGTAGCCAGTAGGGGACGAAACCCAACAAAAAAATGTTGGCTAATCGTGGGTTTGAACCGGGTACCTCCTGATTGGTAGCCCAATGCTCTGACTCTTTCGCCAGTTCCGCCCATGAAGCTGGTGAGCAAAAAAATAACTTGTTGGCAGCCGCTGTCTTTGTTTAAGGTTGGGACCCGTCCACAAAATAGCCTATGAATTGGTGATGTTGGATGCTAAGTTAATAAAAAAGAAAAACAAACTATGCTTATTGTACATCATTTCATGTTCCTTATCGCCCATAGCCAGCAACTAAACTATGTCATGGATGGTTTTAGTATGATTCATAATTGAGCTAGCAATATGTTCTCCTTTTTTATTTTTACTTTCACATGGTGAGCAAAAAAATAGCTTGTTGGCAGCCGCTGTCTTTGTTTAAGGTTGGGACCCGTCCACAAAATAGTCTCTGAAGTGCTGATATTAACTGCTAAGTTAACCAAAAACAAAAACGAAGAAACATATACCTGCTTCAAATTGAGGCTCATACTCTTACTATTTCAACAGCAATCTCATTATTTGACTTGAAAAGTACTCTTATGCACACATATAGTACTGTGGTATACATAATTGTTAAAAAGTATGACGTTTTGTATGTGAAAAGGGGCAACAGTATAAATCATTACACTATAACTATGCTTATTGTACATTATTTCATGTTCCTTATCGCCCATAGCCAGCAACTAGACTATGTCATGGATAATTTTAATATGATTGATAATTGACCTAGCAATATATTCTTCTTTTTTGTAATTTTTACTATCATTATCAGAAATGTCAGAAATGTCAGTTCTTATTTATGTTTTATAGGCCATTAGTTTTATTGTAACGCCGGGTATTATATAACCTGTTTATTCTGCTTCGTTAATTTATTTAGTTACATATTTATTTACTTCTTTTTTTTTCTTTCTTTATCTATTTTTTTATTTATTTATTTCTTATAATAACTATAATTATTATTATTATTATTATTATTATTATTATTATTATTATTATTATTATTATTATTATTATTATTATTATTATTAGGTCGGCAGATTAATTTGTCCAATTGTGTGACGGCACAAAAACAATTGTCAGACGCCAGTCTTAGGGTCCATCCACAGCATAGTCTAAGGAGTGCTACGCTGGGCGTTGGACCACCTCAACTCAACGCCGCACTTAGAGAACGTGTGTTTGTATGCGGTGTTATATTTATTCTTGTATACCGTATGTATGAAGAGGTATGTGTCTTTAAAGAAAAATTATGTAGGCCTATATTTGGCAGTGTACAATTTCAATAATTTTACACGTGAATGTAAAACGCTTACTTTATTTTATTATCATAATTATCATTACTCTTATTCTTATTCCTACTTTAATTATTATACTATTATTGTTTTGAGTGTCAAGCCTATTTTCTGAAGAATTAATTTCGCGTGCTGCTCCATAGAAGCAAGATTTCTGTCTCAACTGGTCACAGTTTTTTCTGACAGCCAAGCTAACAGTCCATAACAAGACAGTTCGATCAAGACCCGGAACCTGTTAATACGCCTGAATTTTAATGTTTTTAAAACATCACTCTTATTATTATAATAATATTGATCATACTCCAAAATTTTAGATATACCTAAAAGTACCTTTTAAGTACAGCTTGAAAGCGTTGATATCTTGTTCTGAACTATTAAACTCAATATTTTATACCATCGGTATTGTTCGAGGGTTTGGTCTGGAACTTTTAAAAAAGTACTTTTGTCCTAAACTAAAGATGATCTCCTGTAGTGTATTACCCTGGGGCAATTATAAACATAAAGAACATTATGCCACTGTCTGCGTTATTTACGATTTGCCTCTTGATTATTACAACGTCGTGATGGTGATAACCAGAGGGCGTTTGTCAACCAAACGGTTGAGACGAAATGACAGAAGCATAAATCTTAAAGTACACAGACACTAAATAATTATGAATATAGGAGGCGCTGGTAACTAGACCGGTTATTGCGCTAGGTTGAAAGCGGGATTTCTGCTGTTCGAATCTCTACAAGTGGTTCTAACTCTCGTATAACAATCTTCGGAAAATTAGAGTACGTTAGACTCATCGGGTTTTACTAGACTTGATGCTGGGACGAGTTCCTAACATGTTTTGTAACAGATCTAAGGGAAGGCGATTGTAGCTGTTTTAAGCGAAAATCCAATAAAATTATATACGGAAAAAAAACAGATAGTCAGATAGTTGGAAACAAGATTTTGAGACTTCTTTTTGGACTTCTGTAGAGATTGCGAAACTCATTTTGCAAAATGCTCTATGATTGACTGTCCAAAAACGCAATTCAGATTACGTGGAAAAAGGTCATAATTGTTTAAAAAAAAATGCACTAGCTTTTTTTTAGTATATGAAACGCAATTCATTTTACGTGGAAAAAGGTCATAATTGTTCATAAAATGCACTAGCTAATTGATTTTTCAAATAGTATGTGTACTATTCAGATTTTAGAATTCATCGGACCATAAACGAAATTACCATAAACACAATATTTATTGTTCAGCAAGGTTTCTCGTTATGGTATCAATACATTATTTGACAAGTTGATATAATATTATTCCTATTAAGGTCACGTAAAAAAATGTCAATGTTGTGAATGGTAGTGTGTTCATCGCAGTAAAAACAGAAAGACTGTATAATACGATCGAAAGAATCAGACTGTTGTGACCTTTAATCGGTTCGAACAACTACAGGAAGGGGTCAAAAACTTGCTCTCATCTTTTTTAAATAAAACCCACAAAGTAACAATCTCCTTAAAGTTTTAAGCATCGCTGCATCTAGCTGAAGTGATGCCGACACCGCGATAATTAAATGCCAGCTTGAGTTAGTGTCAGGCTTTTACGGCCTCGTCGGTTTAAATAGAAATCATTTTAAATTACATGTTCTCATACACAACGTTACAGAGAGTTTTCTGAACAAGCAAAGCTGATTTCGGGTACTGAACTGAGAATACTTTTTAGGGGTTTTAGATGCCTGCTTTATACCCATGTTGTTTTCCGATAAATGGCCATCTCAATTTGTCAAACCTACTTAAAGCTTTGAGATGTAACAAGTGTCAACAATTGAGGCCTTAGCATAACGAGGACCATAGCGCAAACGAACACGATAGGTCACGGGATCTGCACCAGCGTCCAATCATAGCTACATGTATATTCAAGACTTACGGAGCCAATGAGCGATCAGAAAACCTCACACCTAAGGGGCGTGATTATGTCATCCGCTATCCTCGTGTGGTTCGCAAAGCCTGGAATAAAATCTGACACAGCCATAGTTAACAACGTTGTACATAAAGTATATCTAATGGCAATAATGTCTGTTAGTTCCGAATCAGAAAAACTTTCGTATAAACACAATTTCACAAATACAATATAAAAGTGATCCAAAAAATGTACAAGTTCATGACATAATTATATATAACAGTTATCCCCCTTCATGACAAAAAGCTTAAAACGCGTTCACGTTAGATATTTTCCCTAATCCATAATAAAAAGTTCGACGCACATGAGAAAAATATCCACCCTATTCCATCAAAGTACAATACATTGTACTTAAGTTTCCTGCCATATTGCATTAGACAAGTACATTTTTCGAAAAGAAAATGTATGCTTTTTGTACACTTCTGAAGGGATGTTTGTGCTTCTGTGAAAATCCCAATCATGGGACCTTTAATCGGTTCGAACAACTACAGAAAGGGATCAGAAACTTGTTCTCATCTTCTTTAAAAAAAACCTGCAGAGTAACGACCTCTTTAAAGTTTTAAGCATCGCTGCATCTAGCTGAAGTGATGCCGACACCGCGATAATTAAATGCCATCTTGAGTTAGTGTCAGGCTTTTACACACAATTCTAAACTCTAGATTTAAACTCTACACCTAAAATCTAAATAGACCTAATCTTGATAAGGTTTTGAGGTCCACTGTATATTGTTTACAGCAATAAAACTCGGCTTATATTTCTGCTCGATAAACTTAATAATAAAATATATGTAATTCACTGTAATGTGAAATGTCGCTTGTTGTAGTCTTTTGCGGGGCTTTTTTATAAGCCATAAGAACGCACACCTCGCGGTAACTTACAACTTACAAAAGCCTTCTTATTCTTATACCTTAAATTAATTAGTTGTGATCCTACGATGACCTTGTACTTACATTGTTGTTGGTTTTTTAGATACATTTTTTTTCTAGTTGTAAATGTTTGTTTTGAATTTTGTTTTGTTTGTTTTTTTGGTTGGGTTTTTTTTGCCGGGCAAGGGTCTTTTTCTATCACGAAATAGCATCTGGTTGCCAGCAAAATAAATCAAAACTGCAACATGATATTCATTTCATTGGCTCGAAGACATTAGTAAGATATCGGAATACAGAATGGCCTTTTAAATTCACATTATCTTTACATCCGATATCTTTAAATAAAAAACAACTGTGTTACATAAATTCAGAGTAAGAAAATTGAATTAACAAACACGAACAATATTAAGATATCGTCATAACTCACTCTCAATTTTTGCACTTATCCAAAATTGTTTACGTCATGAAATGCATAAATCTTTCGAAATGTTATAAAAAATATTATGAATGTTATCATGATCTATCAACTGTTTTTGTTGTTGTTTTTAAATATGCAGGGGTGTTTTTGTTGTTGTTGTTGTTGTTGTTTTTTTGTTGTGCTCTTTGTAATTTAGGACATTTGGCACATAAGAAACCTGGCATTTGTGCGTTAAACTTTGTCACCTCTAAAATGTATAATATAAGAATATGGTACGAAATCTAAAGCAAAGCCCCTGTTAGTAATAATGGTTCTGAAGGGGGAACATTCGTAAGCACTGCGTCTTTAATATGTGGGTAAGATAAAACTTTTTTTTCAGGAATATCACTTTCCAAAACTTTTCAATTGCAAATGCCTAGACAAATATACAGCGTAATACTTTTAAATGGCTGAAGTAACCGGTATTATATCTCTGATAACGTTCACTATGATAAAACAAGAACAATGTGAGCGAATATTTTTCCTGTCAGTTTAGAAATTCCCATCTACAGCATACTTTATTTTGGTTGTAAAGAAAACTGCATTTTGTAAAATATACATCTGCCTACGTAAATCGGAAACATATTACCGTGCGTCAATACTGCGACAAGAAACGACAGAAAACTTTGGACCTATTATAACTTACGTGAATGTTTTACTAATGCTTACAAAGTGAAATAGAGCAAGATCTTACCACCGCTGGAAGACTCAGATCACACAGCATTGGTCATCTGATACAACATCGACAACAACAACAACATTTCAAAATCATAAAACTATACATCTTTGAAAAAAGCGGTGAAAATGTGGGCGAGAAGTACGCACAAGAGGTCGAACGGGTGATTTTTTTAATGCACTGACTGGTCTGTATCCATAAAATCCTGTGATACTATAGAGCAGTTATGTATAATGTAATTTATCTTTGTGAAGATCTGCTATCAGAAAAGAAACAAACAGTAAACCGTGGATAACGAAAGACCTTTAAAGTCTACTAAACAAAAATGAGTGTATTCAACAAGGACACAATGAAAAGCAGTAAAATCATCCTGAGGGGATTAAAAAAACGAATTGAGAAATTCTGAAAAGCTAGAAAAAGATTAATACGTGGCCGGCCTCATAGAATCCCGGGGTATAGAAATAAAACCAGCTGGGGGTGAGGATAAATGTGACAACGAGCTTTATAATTAGGGGATGTTTTGTTTACCATGATCCCCATAATCGTATCATGTCCCTAACTTAGCCTATTGTTCCGATGACCATAACGACCGCCTGTGATGTCGGAAATGTTTTCTTTTCTTAGAGCAAAACAAATAATGTGGTCCAAATGAACCTAACGTACTTTAAAAAAATTGGCCTTGGTCGTCGACATCAATGGTAACAACTCCGTATCAGGTAAAGGCGGTCCTTGTATAACGTCAAACACAAAAAGGTGTCTGTTCAAAACAAACAGAAAACGCGCAGGTAAAAGAAGTTCATAATATTGACATCCATTTGCAGGAAATACTTCGAAAGGTTGTTGTCACGCAGAAACTAGTCACTTTTGCCCCAATCCAAGTTCTTCTGTAGTCTGCCTATGAGGCTCACGTTAACGTAGAATATTATGACGTAATTAACATATTTCTGTTTTGGAACAATCTCTACAGAAAAACTGATGGACACTTTAATCCGGTCAAGACTTTCGTTTATTGGTTTTCCGAGTGCTTTGGTACTATCAAACCTGATCATTCTTGAACATCATCAATGACCATGAACATCATCGAGCACTACATCATTTCATTTTTTCTTGTGCTTTTTGTTTTGTGTTTGTTTTTTGTTATTGTTGTACTTTTTTGTTGTTGGTTTTCGTTTGTATGTTGTTGTTTTTTTGTTTTTGTTTTTCGTTGTTGTTTTTTTAAGGGGGTCGTTGTTTCGTGTTTTTCTGTTTCTTTATTTTTTAAACAAACTCTAGTCCCAACAGCGTTTTAAAGCGAACTTGCCCAAAGTGATACCACGCACCACTATGTCTCACGCAATCCCCCTACTAAGAATAAGTACTCTCTTTTATCTCGTTCACTCCCTACACAAATAACTAGATTAGTCGGCATGACTATTTGAACTGCCAACAATTGAATAATTATGCTGATGATACAAGCATAGACGTTTTATAATGGCGCTTTAAAATTGCATTAACGTTTTTCTTGGAATTTTCTTAATTTCTGTATCAAATAGAGTTTAGTTGTCTAACCTTCTACGAAATTTTGACGCAGTTGACACTCCACGTTAAAACTTGGCAGATCGGTTTCAACTTCAAGATATTTGAAAGAATCAACCGGCTCAACAGCTAATGGTTAAAGTAGTGTAGGCATCTAGTTACAATTTATCTTGTTTCTGAGAGACAGAGCTGCACATCATTCCCACTGCGCCAATTTACTTTTGAGTCCAGTGGGCGTCTATAATCTATCTCATTGTCGTTATTGGTAAATCCCGTTACCGTAGTATGGTAAGGAAACTTAACGAGGATTATTAACGAGCAGAGTACTCTACCTTAGGTGAAATGGAATAAAGTGGGTGGCCATGTGCGGTACCAGTGTTTAGAATGATAGAGGAAGATGTATTATCGCATACTTTAACAAACTCTAAAAACAGTATGAGTGGTCCATACTTCTGTATGGATGTGAGAGATGGAAAATAACCAGTGCCAATAAAGGCTGTTAACATGCCGCTCTTGGTCGACAGTCCTCTAACATCAAGACAGGTAGAAAATTAAATGAAGGAATATTGAGGATGCCTAACACCCACAAAACACTCACCAAAACTATAAGAAGACTAATAACAGATGTTTGTTCGAAGAAAAAAAAAAACTATGGCAACTTCCAATATCTAAAAGTAGAATACATTGCGGAGCTTCCTAGTGGTACATGAAACCGAAAGCTGACTGTTTAATATAAAGACTGTATATTCCATCACACTTACCATAGTTGTTTGTACAAGGTTTAACATGTCCTTTCAAATAAATATAAGGTGTGCTAGGGGGACCTACAACAGTGTTTTTCGTTATAGCGACGAACCATACATGGCCGGGATCAATTTTGCTCCCTGTAGATCTAGAGACGGCCGTATTCATGAGTAGGCGTAGGTTCATAAGTCGGACGTAACTTACTTCTGTAATTTAAATCCAGTCTAAAGTGTCTGAAGGTATAATAGGTACTTAAGACCTATTCATGAGGATTTCCTTGTACTAAATTTTGCATAGGTTTACACCTGCTCCGAGGCAGGACTGCGGGCTACAATCTGGTGGCAAGGCTGTAGCCTATATAAAAATCGATAGTAATAACTTCTGTCTCGTTTTGAGTAAGATTTTAGTGATTTTAAAGCTTTATTTTTTCCATTTCGGAAGACCTAATGGTGAAATCACGCATTTTAATTATTTTTTTTAAATTTAGATCTACAGTAAAAAAGAAGATCGAATAAAGGTATCTTCTCAGTACCGGTATCGGTACATCATTTGAATAAAGAAACAAATAATAGATTTCAGTTTCAGTACCTAATTTTTTAGAATTTTACAGAAAGCTATAAAAATAAAAGATGGCGTCTACATTTTCAGACTTTCCCTCCTTTTTTTAATCTCACCTAGTCTACGTAAAAAAGTTGCCATGGAAGCCAGCTTAATCTAAGACAAAAATTGAAGTACGAAGTGCGTCAGCTTTTTTTAGGCCTAGTTTACTACCCCTGATGAATACGATCCCCTAGTGAGTGTATTATTAGATGGTGCATTCGACCACATAGTTCCCTCAACTTCAATAAAGTCTCGTATAACCATAACGCCTGTTCAAAGATATGTAAATAAGGCTTGATGATATAAAGTTTTAAGTTAATCAAATAGTTTTATGTTGAAATAATTATTCTAGATCGTATGATGTATCACACCTTAGACCCATTATCCTAGATCTACACATCTATAATAATAAC
Source organism: Elysia chlorotica (assembly GCA_003991915.1). Taxonomy (NCBI): domain Eukaryota; kingdom Metazoa; phylum Mollusca; class Gastropoda; family Plakobranchidae; genus Elysia; species Elysia chlorotica. The sequence goes on from RQTK01001545.1 coordinate 51,228, forward strand.
AGTTTAGGGGCCATAAGTACAACGCTGCGGTAGCTTACGACTAGTTGTTAGAATATGCGATAATTACTGCGCGGTTGTACTCAAAGACCCAAGTATATTAGAAGTATGTACGCACCACAATCTACCTTTATAAGATATCTATATATCTACATATGTTTAGTAGGATCGAAGGATTCTTTGGATAAGTCTCGAAGACGGTTCATCCAAAAAAAAAAAAGATCACAGAGGCTACATACTACTAGATTCTAGGCTTAACTGGTGTTCACTGATTTAAATTTTAAAAAAATAAAATTGTTGTAAATAAAAATAAGTTAGTTCGCTATTAGATTTTCCAGGCCTTGATTTTATATTACTAAGGTTAGGCCTATTCTCATCCATCATCAAGTCCATGATTTTAAAAACTCTAAGTGTCATACCGGATGTTTATATTAACAGAGATACACAGAATAATAAAAAATGTATTCTACTTAGATTACAGTCATTCTTAAAATCAACAGAATTATTGATTTTTTCAACTGAAAATAATCTGATCTACTAATAGCATTCAGTATACTGTTGAATTTGAGCAGCAATACTGAAGAAGAAAAAGAAGAAGAAGAAGAAGAAGAAGAAGAAGAAGAAGAAGAAGAAGAAGAAGAAGAAGAAGAAGAAGAAGAAGAGGATAAACCAGCATCTCTTACAAAGCGCTTATCATAAAACCAAACATGTAGATCTAGTATATATTTACTGGTTTTACTCAGATAATGACATCGCTACCAGTTCGGCCGCACTACCACTAGATCTAGGTCTACCGTTGGACTTTCAAGAGCGATGTATCTATATCTAGAATCTAGGCTTAACTTGCGAGGAAGGTGAATAGATCTATTATTTTTTCCAGCACCATAAGTTTGTGATTGGCCAAACTGTGACCAATTTTCCAATTATATCTAGATCTAGGCTTGCCACGATGTCACGAAAACGTTGTTCCGGATCAATTGAACGCTCGACAACCGATGTAGATAGGCTATACACAGATAATTCCATTGCTACCAGTTCCACCGCACTCGCTCTACCGCTGGACTTGATCAAATTATCTTGATCTATGCTTAACTGATGAGAAGAGTTAACAGTACATAGTTAAGTCCAAATTTTTCCGAACATGTTTCAAGTCCACTTAACGAGCTTATAACAAAAGTGTTTCCTGACTTCACAGAAAACATTCAAGATTCAAGATTGGTTTTCTCAAAGAGCCTCCCAGGCTCCCAAGCACTATTGAATGATATCGTGTGCCGTGTTAATGACAAGTTGATTTCGATGATGTCTACTCCAGCCAAAACACATTGTTCATTGAACTCTTCAATGACAGAAAGAGATGCCGTACACTACCTTGTTGAATTCGCTCAATTGAAATCTTTGGCCTGCCTCCACACTTACTGACTGTCACGTGTGGAATGCCTGTTACGGTGCTTCGTGTATAACAATACGTTCAAAGGGATTTGTTTACATCGATATGCCATTTTAGATCCTTTTCTGGGTTTTAGACTTCTGGCCAAGATGTAAGTCGCGAGATTACGGAATTTCCAATCTACCAGATGAATCCTATTAGAAAGCAAGATCTGAAACACATGGTAGTCAGTGGAAAGATAGAGGGAAAACGTGACCGAGGCAGACATAGAATGACAAACACCGAAAGCCTTAGAAGATTTTAAATTATGTAAACAAAGATCCGAACTGTGAAGACTTCATACACTGGACCGACAACAGGACATTTTGGAGGAGCACGATCGTTGATGTCTGTTCCAGACAGCTCACACTTGAGATCATATCAGAAAACATCAAAATTCCAATAACACGCACTTGTCGGAAAGCCAACTGTATCTAAACAACATAATAGAGCGTATTTTGGCTATTTGAAGTACACATGTAGATTTTTTCTACACAAATTTTTATTTGTCTATGTACCCGGTAGCGATCTAGGGAGAAACTAATTTTCCTTTACAAAATCTCAGATTTCTAAACAATAACAACACACTAAACCAAAATTCAAAAAAGCCTCTATTATATTTTTTTAAGCACCAACACCAATTTTCAAAGCAATCAGCCAATTGTTGTTGGAGTAGATACATTTTTTGCGAAAAAACAACAACAACAGCTTAATCGCATTTTAAAGTAGCGCAAATGAAAACCAAAAAAATGCGGGGAAAAATGCAAAAAAAAATCGATTCTAAGTCATTCCAAGAGTTTATGCTGGTTAGCTCTCATCAGACTCGTTCTCTCTGCTTATTTGACAACTAAAACTACTAATCCAGCTTTAAAAAAAATCCAAATAACTAGTAACCGTGCTAGCTGAAACGACGAATCTTTGAGCTGGGGTATGAAATATCACTCGCATGCTTGACCCCGTAACCTTCCGCTGACCTCAAAGCGTCTCAGCCACTCAAGGACTCTCAGTCAGGAGTCTGATGGCGCAGTGGAGCTAGCCATGCCTCGTTATGGAACTTTCTTGTTTTCAATCTGAATGCAGATGGTTAAAGGTCAATCTGCCGTGGAAAACAAAGAATAAGTTCCATTTCTCTGCCGATTTTGTGATATTGTCTTAAGAGCTTCAATAAGTCATTTGAATCTTGACTTTGACTTATCTCAATGGTCCAGGTTTCTACGACCCTTGCCGCCCAGCAAACCATATCTAGCCTCCAGGGAGCCTTGTATCTTGCTTTCTTATAGAAGAGGGAGACCACATGTTATTATTATTATTATTATTATTATTATTATTATTTATTTATTATTATTATTATTAGATAGTAGTAGTAGTAGTAGTAGTAGTAGTAGTAGTAGTAGTAGTAGTAGTAGTAGTAGTAGTAGTAGTAGTAGTAGTAGTAGTAGTAGTAGTAGTAGTACAACTAAATAATTTGACCGCTAGTGGGTTTCGAACCGAAGACCTCCGATTGGATGAACAGTGGACTCATTACATTATAGAGAGAAAAAAAAGTGGTAACCGAATTTTAAAAATCTTTTTTTGCCGCAATATGATTGATTTAATTAATATTAGTGTGTTGTTGTTTTTTAAAGAGTAAAATAGAATAGCTAACAAATTTGTATCTGTTCGATTTTTGTACTGTATAACAGTTATCGAGAATAAATTTTTTGCACATACAAAGCTTAGTTTTATTGTGCCTCACTTTTGCTGTCCGTTGATCCCTCGTGTTTATCGTTACAGACCTCTTACACCACTGAACTCATTGCATTATAGAGAAAAAAAAGTGGTAACCGACTTTGAAAAATCTTTATTTGCCGAAATATGATTCGTTTAATTAATATTAGTGTGTTGTTGTTGTGGGTTTTTTTTTAGAGTAAAATGGAATAACTAACAAATGTGTATCTGTTCGATTTTTTTTACTGTATAACAGTGACTGTTATCGAGAACACATTTTTTGCGCATACAAAGCTTATTTTTATTGTGCCTCACTTATTGTACCATTTAGAACCCTGACATCTGGTGAGTTGGGGTAATTTGGTACGATGATGTCGACGGTAATAATATTTTTTAGGTAAACGATTGATTTAAGCAAATAAAAGGCAAAATGTTTAGTTCATTACTCTGCGAAAAAAATATCGACATGATTTCCGGTACGAGAAATGCCGATTAGGCCTAAATCCAAAGTAAAAGTCGGAAGTGGAGCGTCTAACGGTCTAAAGCAGAGTTTGAACTCTAAAGCCGTCTTTCCAGAAAGCCTTGTGCTCTTTTTCTGATATCAACAGAGAAATTTCAAATTAAATTAAAAAATACAAAATCTACATTAGACCTACATCTAGAGTAGAGAACTCGATCTAGAGAAGGATAGATTAGATCTAGCCTGTAGATTATAGAGCTAGACCAAGAAATAATACACCGTCTCTAATTCGAGCTTCTAGAGTATCTAGATCTTGACCCCAGATTATGATTCTAATATCCTCTTTAGATTTCATTTCTCTGCGAAAAAAAGATATCGAAATGCGAATAGCCATGGCCTTTCATCCAACAGTAGTGGTGAAGTTGTGATTAGAAGTGAGATGTGATATCCGGTTACTCATTACCTTGTTGGTGTAATGCCTATCACATTACGCTGATAATGATTTTTATCAATCAAAGTTATTGAAATACGAAAAAATATATACAGAACTGCGCTTTCGTGCACAGTAAATGAACTCGACTAAGGCGTCAATGATTCAGCGGGACATCAATGTTCATGAAGTAAAGTCAAATATATTTAAATTTAGATGGCAGGTGAAATTTCATTAAATTTAAAGATTTGAATCTATGCCAAGTATGCACTTGCAGCCAATTGATTCTAAATGAAGTAAAGGTTTTGTTTGAGTATTTTGTAAAAAAAAAACAAAAAAAACACAAAAAAAAACATGGACAATCAAGAGCTTTATGTAGGGAAACTCCCTTAAAAGTAATGGCTAAGAACTCTTTGCATACACATTTTTTCTACTAAAATCGATTTTCTCAAAGAGACTATATGATTCCATTTTCTTTTCTATAAATAATCATCATATCCCTGTAGTTATACCATTCTTTAACGATCTTTAAAAGTGCAAATTTTCGTGGCTGATTTCAAACAATTTATTTTCCAATGACTCAACGCTTTTCCACTTGAGCCAATTAGCAGACTATTCCATGCTTAATTGCCGACGACACAAAAAGAAGTACCACAAGACAGCAGCCTAAAGTAGAAATGAACAGATCAACTGGTATATATACAGTAAGTTTGCGAATAATCATTGGTACCGTCACACAGATACAGCGCTCAAAACTAATCCACGCTGTCATGAGGGCTGAGGTTCTGAAGAACGCCATCCCAATAAAATTATTGATGAAATACAGCATGTTTTCTTGGAAGTGGTTACTGAAGCCACTCATTATGGAACAGCCCCATACGGCAATGACTATCACACAGCAAAGATCTGAGACAGCTAATGCTGTGCAGCTTATCTGGAAGTTATTCGAAAATCCTATCATGGCAAACACTGATCTGGTCAGTGCGTTCGTAATAGCTCCGGTGAGGCCAGATGCGACTATCGTACAGGAAAGTGTAAGATGAACGGAGTGATACAGGCTCTCCATGAACCACCCATCTCGTTGCGGCTGTCAAACCCGTCTCATTATTTGACGAACTCTCAATGGTTCTCACTTCTTGAACCATAATTATCTACCAAAACCGGCGCAAAATGGGGTAAAATATATGAAATAAATATAAAAAACTATAAACTGTAAATTATAATGCCCTATGTATTATTATGCAATTAATAATTATTGGCGTTTAATTTGAGAAGCATAATTGGAATGTTCAACTCTTGAAGCTTACTCAGAATGGATGCATCCGTAGTCTGTCTATAGAAGAAATCATTCACTGAAAGATGCATGGACTTCAAAATTATTCCCTATGGGTGTAGGCGTGAAGCATTTAAAAATAACCTTTGAACATTCCACTCTTAATATGGAAGAGCTCACAGTTTATGGAATTCCCCCAGAAAAGTTTGAACCTAAGCGTACATAACTGGGTCCATATTATGACTTCTCAGATTTGAATTAATATTAACAGCTTACAGCGTAGAATGCTGAATGACGTACAATGTAGCCTAAATAGTGCTGACTTTGGATGTTAAGCAACAACATAATCCGTTGAATGACGTTCCAGAACTAAAGTCATCAGCTTTAGTATAATAATTATTCCAGATACTAGACATCCAAGAAATTAGGCGAAGAAGATAAAACGCTATTATCCGAAAGCAAAGTTATTAAGCGTTTGAGTAGCTCATACAAAGATATTGGAATGATGTATTTATCATATTGTTAAACAGAAATCTTGTCAATCAAATACGACCTGCTCGATCCACTATTCAAGTAAAACAAATAATTCTTGTTTTCTTACGATTTGGACACCCTATTCCATCAAATTGCAACAATATAGTTATCAAATGTCATTTGTCGATGTGAGTTGATATGAAATGGTTGCGTAGCGACCAACGTCAGCAGAATATAGGTTGTATTAATAATGGTTCCCAAGTAATTAAAGACGATATTTACTACTGCCGCACACAGACAGTGTAGGGTACTTGGACTCCTGTCTCAGTGGATCATATATTATTATTATACTGACACTAAACTAATCGGACAAAAACAATTTTGGTCGATAGTGGGTTTCGAACTAGGGACCTCTCGAGTAAAAGACCAACGCTCATTTAAAAGATTACACACACACACAAAAAACAACCTTGAATCCACCTTGAGCTTTCAGCGATAACGGTGGTCAAGTTTTGTATGAATAGTTAAGGAATTCCCAAGAATAAAAATACAGAGTCAATGACCTTGTTTAATGTCTAAATTAAAGTTGTTTCTCATACGGGGACGTCAGATCAGGATCAGGTTGATTAGCAGGATGCCTAATTACGACAGAGCTTTGTCGCAGAAAATCGAGGCACAAAATGAGTTCTGAATAGACTAGTTCAGAGACTCTATGCTAAGTCTTTTGTTCGCTGTACAGTCTTGGATTTTAAGAATTTCACCAAATGTCTCCTATTATTTCTCATTTTTCTTCTGCTGCTGCAACTACCATTACTACTACTACTACTACTACTACTACTACTACTACTACTACTACTACTACTACTACTACTACTACTATTTTATTATCATTATTATTATTATTTTATTATTTTATTATTTTAAGTCTGTTCCATGTAACGGTACATTTTTTAAAACACCATCAATGAAGAATTGTTTAAACAAAACTAACAAAAGACCTTATATTTATATATCTTTTTTTTTAATTAATATTTTAAACTATCTCTAAAAACGGCTTTCATTCATTCAGTTTAAATAAAGTCAATGAAAACGTTGCTAAGTTTTACTTTAATTATTAGAATTTCAATACCCAATTATTTAACAGATATTAAAAGTTGTTTTGGTTCCCTTTTTCTTTAAAACAAATATAATGTTATAAAAATGTATTGCACAGCACCCACCCCTTTACTCCACCTAATATTTGTGAGAAAACCTCGGCGCGTGAAAATTTGGATCACAGTCGTTTGACTTACAGAGAGAGAGAGAGAGAGAGAGAGAGAGAGAGAGAGAGAGAGGAGGGGGGGGGGATCAGATAATGCACTGGCTCTCTCGTTTAAACCAATAAGAGATTAATACATGTAGAAGCAAGAACGTTTGGTTTCTTTAATTTTTTTTTGCACTTTGCGTCTTCATCTTTTTTTTTTTTAATAATTTTTTTATTATCTCTTTGAGGTCAAGGAATTGTCTTATCACCATCCTAGTGGTATGCCGTTTTTTATTACAGACTTTGTGATATACACGGCGATAACGGATGACATTATTTCGCCTCTGAGGCATGGATATAGATCTAATTATCTGCTCGCGTATTGGCTGTGCTTGTCTATGAGAGAGCAATAACTAATAATTCAAAAAGGGTGCAGATTCCTGTACATATCGTCTTTGTTTTTTCCTATGATCCTATTACTGCAAGGCGTCCGTTTATTGACATGCCAAGCGCTACTTGGAAACTGAAAATGACACTAAGGAGACCAGCACAATCTTAAACGTGAGCGCTTCTTGACAGGTGGGTGTTTTGATATAATGTACTTATCTCGCACTAAGATTTAAAAAGATTGAGGGTGAGGGGGAGGTTGAGACAGATTGAGAGAGAGAGAGAGAGAGAGAGAGAGAGAGAGAGAGAGGAGAGAGAGAGGGGGGGGGGCGAAAAGTACAAAGAAAGAAACTGCTAGCACTTGAACTTTCGATTCTTTCTCTACACACGCGTAGGAACATAATAGAAAGCGCTTTCAGTGCAATTTTTCTTGCTGAAAGTAAGAATGAATAGTAAATGTTGATAAGTAGTTGTAGTATTACGTATAATATCATATGGCTGCACCTCCGCGTTTCGTCTGTCAATTCAAGATGCGATTCTGACATCTGCCGACTGAACTGTAGTCCTATGATAGCCTTCTGGTTGAGTAATAGAAGAACGATGAACTATAGGTGTAAAATGAGAAAGGGGTGCATTGTTATCTTTAAAGAAAGGATCATGGCTATTACAGTAAGACTAAGAGCCTAATAAATTAAAGACACAATGTTATTTGATCCCCCTATTACTTTGCTCGTCGGACAGGGTCAAACACATACCTCGAGGCTCCTAATTCAAAACATTGGTAGTCGTGTCATTAGTTCTAACGATCTATCCTGATAGCCTTGCGCGCCTATCCACTGATGATAGTTGGTTTAACGTCCAACATCAGCACCATATATGCTACATTGCCGTCGGGCCCCAGGGTTGATGTCTGACAAATTTATGTGCTGCCGTACACGAGACAGGGTGGGGTTACCATGACTCCTGTCTTAGCCGCTCATATGAAACTGACACCGTCCCAACCAGTAGGAAGCGAAATTGCCAAGGTTCAAACCACGGACCTTTGGCGTTGGAAGCCGATGCTCTAACCCAGGGCCACTGTGCTCCCATCCACTGATAGAAATGCTGTGTTAATTTTTTTAATTCTGTTTCAATAGTGAGAGGATGTTTTTGTACGACTTTTAGGACAAACGCTCTTTTTGTTTGACATTAACTTTTTTTTTTTAATTTTGTAAGACAACAAAGAAAACATGTTCTGTTTGTAATATTTAAAAGGAAATGAATACTTTGTATACGACCTTTAAGAAAATGGATTACTTGGCCTATTTTTTAAGGACTTGTAATAAAATGATTCGATTTGTAGGGCTTGTAGTTGTAAGAAATGGAGATATTTTTAAAAGGAAAATAAGTTTTATTTTTATGTGGTTTGTAAGAAAATCAAACCCCTGTTTTTATGACTTGTATGAAAGCTAGCCCTTTTCTTAAACTTATTACAAAACAAGTTTTATATGCAACTACTTCAAGTTACAATACATTTTATTGGTAATGGACGCCCTCTGGGCAAAATGAAAAAAAGTGGCATTAGCGTCAATTTTTGATGGACTGGAGAAACCAAAGAGCCCATAAATTCTATGAAATAATGCATTATTTTGACAAATGTATGGACTCTATTGTTTTAAGGGTTTATCGAGTTACAACTTCCATTCTTGAGGGGAGAGAAATGGTTGATTGAGAAGGCAAGGCAAACGGGAAAAATTATGAGAAAATAGCATAGTTGTCTTGCTCGTCTCTTTCCCACGTATTCACTCTACACACCAATGTAGAAGATTGAAAATGTGATAGCTCTGATTTTTAAAGATCAGTTTACCTGTGAAAATGTGATAGCTCTGATTTTTAAAGATCAGTTTACCTGAATCATAAATTCATTATTTGAACAAAAAGCAGTCTTAAAGGTGAAAATAAAAATAAACTAAGTGGTGAACGCATAGCTTACAAATTTGACACAATTTTCTTGTCCATTGATAAAGATAACATTAAGTTAGTTATCCACATAGTTTATTTAGAATAACCGATTATTTAAGTTTGTTATCTCGTTACTTTTATATTGTTTCTTTTTAAGCTAAAGGTCTGTTTTTGTTTTAGGAACATATCGATACATTATACACTTTGCACAATATCTATGTCATATGTTGATACACTATGAGGGCATCGGGAAGCAATGGATCATGGCACTTAAGAAAACACAGAACATAATTCAAATTAGGAATAGCTAGGAATAGAATGAATGAACAAGGCAATGAGAGGAAAAAAGATATTGATTAAATTTTCCTCAGGCCTGTTCCACAAAGAATCTCAACATTTTTATGAGAAGGAGAAGAGATGGCAAGAGAGAGAGAGAGAGAGAGAGAGAGAGAGAGAGAGAGAGACTAAGGGGGTGGGGGAGGGTTAGACTGAGACTGTCAGCCAGAGAATATTACATAGGAGCGGAGATTTGTAGAGAAGAGAATAGAGAGAGTGTGTGTATGTGTGTGTGTGTTTTAGAGAGAGAGTGTGTGTGTGTGTGTGAGAGAGAGAGAGAGAGAGAGAGATAGAGAGAGAGAGAGAGATGGGTACCAGGGTCATTATATACCTAATATAAGATGGATACAGAAATAGAAAAATAAAACATAAATTTGGCAAATCTAAGGAACACAAGACAACAAACAAAAGCAGGTATAAGAAATTATTTGGCGGGGGGGGGGGGGGGGAGCGAAGAGGGCGGAAGTAAGATGGATGAATAGGAGTAAAGTATATTCCAAATCCATGATCGGATGTGATATTAATGTTTTCATTGCGTATTGCCCAAAACATTTTATCTTTTAACCCCATATCTCCAGATAGAGGCAAGTGATGTTTTTTTTTAATGTTCCACATTACTAAGCACTACTTTCACCATTAAGAAGAAAATAGAGGATGGGCATAATCTTGCAATGATAGGGAAAACATACGAAGACGCACAAAACAGAAACCATTGAAAAATAAAAAGAAAAGTCTGAAAGAGCGTAAACAGTGATTAAAAAATGATATATTTTGTACAGCTTTAATTTGCTTCTCTCTGTCAAATCCATTGGAGGCTTCGTTACGTTGGCCTTAAAATGATAGATGCTTAGCTGTCATGAGATAAGCGAAAGATTAGTTGGATTAAAGTATTGATTTTTAGCATATGGCGGTCCTGTACGTCCCCTGTGACCAAAGTTCGTATGCTGGGGTAGAAAAGTACTAATGTACTATATAAATTGGGTTCGATCTTGCACAAGTTTTAGAGCGTTGGGCTCCTAATCGGAGGGTCCTGGTTCGAAACCACTGATCGGTTTAAAAACTCATTTGTCCAGTTTCGTCCCCTACTGGTTGGCTCGGTGTCAGTATAATGTGACCCACTGAGACAGGAGTTATGGTATCCCCGCACTGTCTTTGTGTTGTTGTAAAATTATTATCAGACTTTAGGGTTGAAATCCAATCACATAATAGCCTATAAATGATTATGTTGGACTTGAAGCAACCAACTCAAATTAACCAAATTATTATTATAAACTAAGGGTGCAGCGTGTTCAACTGGCGCAGGTGAGATTCTATGTTCGATTATTGGCTGCATCTCTTAGATTTTGTTTTTGGTGTAGGCGATTTTTGACTGGTTAGGTCAGTGCCAGTATAATTTGATTGGCTGAGATAGAACTCTTAATATCCCCGCTGTGTCTCGGTATAGTGTCAAGGAAAATTGTCAGATTTAACTTTTGGGAACAGTCCACGATATGCTCAAGTTGCTGACGCTATATGCCAACAACAATCAACTAACCAACCAACCACTAACCAACCAACTCACCAAGCTTATTTTTTTTTAACAAAACGAGGCCACCATTTACAGCAATTGTTTACAGCAGCCAGTTACAAGCACAATATCAAAACAGACAAGAGTTCACCAATGAACTCTCCCCTTCACATTTCAAAAAGTCTATTTGGAATAATTAATTCATTTTGGTATCAAAGAAAAAAAAACCATTACGAATTGTTATTCTAAAGAAATTGAAGTACCTTGTTGAGCTTCAGCAAAATTGTGAAATTACTTGAAGGTTTTCTATATGTTTTACTCCCACTCAGTTTTACTACAGTAATCTTTATAAGGCGCTTGGTAAATAAAAGTAATAATCTATACAAATTACTCACGGAGATGTTTAAGGATCCAATGCATTATAAGTTAAAGAGGGATGGGGGAGGTGGGTTCAAAGATTGGGGAATCCCTGAGAAAGTTTAAATAAAGACATTGAAATTGAAGTTGTTGTTTTTTAATTATTTTTTTATTATTTTTTTTTGTATTATTGTTGATTTGTATTTTGTGTTTGTTTGTTCCAGATGGTTCACAGATAAGAAGTTAAATAAGAAAACGAACTGAAAGATGTGATTACCTATATATGGAGAAAAAAAATCCGATTTAAACCCAGAAAATGTGATTCTTGACTGCTCTGATTTCGCGTGTGAGGGCTTCGTGTTTTCTGAAATAGAGTAAAATAACAAAATCGCTGTAAACGAGGAAAAATAAAAAATAATTAGTTCTGTGAAATGTGCGCCTCCCTCCCTCTCTCTCTCTCTCTCTCTCTCTCTCTCTCTCTCTCTCTCTCTCTCTCTCTCTCTCTCTCTCTCTCTCTCTCTCTCTCTCTCTCTCTCTCTCTTTCTTTATTTCTTTCTCTCTCTCGTTGTTGTTTTTTCTCTTTCTCTTCCTCGATATGTATAGCTCCTCGTCTTTTATTTCTCTCTACAGCTCTCTCTCTCTCTCTCTCTCTCTCTCTCTCTTTCTCTCTCTCTCTGTCCTTTTTTCTTCCTATTTCTCTACCCATATATCTGTCTTTGTTTTTCTTTGCCCCTCTCTGAAGTATGATATTGCTTGTTGGGTGTTGTTGTATTTTTAGTTTATTTTTTGTCGTTATTTTGTCGTAATTTGAAATTAAGGAGACCAGTACATACAATTTTACGTGAATAATTATATTTTTAAGTAGTGCATTTCTAAACACTTACAATCTATTGACTTTTATGTAAAAACACGTACTTTTTAAAAACTTATATTACCTTAGCTAAAACTTTTTCTTAAACTTATATTTCATTTGATATGTTACAATACGTACTTTTCTTAAACTTCCATTTCATAGGGTCCTTAAAAAGAACTATTTTTTTTTCTAAAACGTAGAATTCATTACTGATGGACTTATTTAGCCTTTTCAAAAGCTTATATTCAATAGCTTTGATCTATTGTGAGCAGCTGTTCCTTTAAAGTTCACCGAGAGAACAAATACCGATTTCTAGCTTTCCCTCACGCTCGTTTAGAAATATTTTGTCTACCTAATGAGCACAATAATTATCTCCGCTGCAAAAGAAGCCTCCGTGGTAAGAAGTAAAGAACGTGCCGATGCTATTATACTGTAGTACAGACTTTGCGATTTAACTATGATAACGGATGACGTCATCACGTCCCTTGGGCATGGGGGTTTCCCGAACTCTCATTTAGAAATAATTAAATTTATTCTTGAGGTGTACCTAATAAGCACAATAATTATCTCCGCTGCAAAAGAAGCCTCCGTGGTAAGAAGTAAAGAACGTGCCGATGCTATTATACTGTAGTACAGACTTTGCGATATAAACTATGATGACGGATGACGTGATCACGTCCCTTGGGCATGGGGGTTTCCCGAACTCTCATTTAGAAATAATTTATTCTTGAGGTGTACCTAATGAGCACAATAATTATCTCCGCTGCAAAAGAAGCCTCCGTGGTAAGAAGTAAAGAACGTGCCGATGCTATTATACTGTAGTACAGACTTTGCGATTCACACTATGATTACGGATGACTAAAACACGTCCCTTGGGTATGGGGGTTTCCCGGTCTTTAATAGGGGAATCTCTTTGGGGTTTCCTGATCGCTCATTGACCCCATAGTGTAGGGTAGAGCCAGAGAGAGTTAAAAAGTGAGAGGTTTCATGGCGAGGATTACGTGTAACGGTATAATGGCTTAAGTTAATTAAAGGCGGTTGCTTCCTTCTTTAAACCTTAGTAAAAAGTCTGAACATTGTTCAACCGCCGTAATTTCAATAAAGAAATAGGGTGAGCACTAGAATAGCTAGCTCTGCGTATCAAAAGCACTTTAGAGTTTTGAATATGAAATCTCACATTAAATCAGTGGTGTCCGGTGCAAATTTCCTTACCTATGGTCTCCGTTTTGCAATGGTTCCGGTTAACGCAACGCCCCTATTGTGGTTCGTGGGTGCGCGATGATTGTGCATTCTACCTCAGTTAGTCCTAATGATAGGTGCCTTGGAAGCTACTTGCAGAGCATACAAATAGGGTAATTTCTGTGAGTGCACATAAGAGTCTGTTCCTTTCTGTCTAGTTTCTTGTTGTGTATGAATCCAACGATTACACACCGAGTAGGTTAATGAGTACATATTGTTGGGTTAAACCAGAGAGGGTGAAATGGTGAGAGTTTTCACTGAGAGAATTTTGCGTATATGGGTTAGAATAATTAAAGCGGTTCGTTCCTTCTGTAAACCTTAGTGAAAAAAACTCCGTCAAAACGTTACTCAATCGCCTTAATTTCAAGAAAGCAATAGAGTAAGCACGCGCCGCGCTAGCTCCCCGTATCAATACTATTGTGAGCTCTTTTTGTGAGAGGTCTCGCTAAAATATATTGTCTCTGGTTAAACTGTTTACCGGTGAAAAAGGTATGTAACAATCCTAGTTTTTTTTTTTGTTTTTTTTTAAACTCCATATTAACAAATTCATGTTCATACATTAATTAGATATATAATTGACATTTATCTTGCATTTTATATACACCTTTTAGTTTTGCCAAGTATTTGTCATGGCCTGTACCAATCCTAGTTTTGATTTTTTTTTTGCACGTCCATATTAACAAATTCTATTTCATACATTATTTATATCTATAATTGGCATTTATTTTACACTCATGCATTTCTAGAAACACAATGTATATATACACGTTTTAACTTTGCCATGGCTTCCCTAATTTTAAAGAAACCACAGAATATTTAGGCAAGAACGCGTACGTTTTGAGCCATCTATGAGAAAATCATTAAAATTTGGATGGTGCAAATAAATATAAAACATTGCTTCCTTTTACGTAACGTTTTTCTCTCGAATGCCACTCTAAAATCTAAATTAGATAGCGTAATTAAGTAAAAGATATGTTTGTCGTTAAGAAGTATCATAGACAAAAGCTTATAATTATTAGTTCTTTTGGCTGATTTGTTGCTGGAACTCGTTCAAAGCTTGCATAATGACAAACAGAATTGAGTCAGGTCTCATTGCGAAATTGCAAGAGCTCAAGCGCGCCAACGGTAAAGATGGAAATTTCTGGCTTGCGCCTCTTCCAAACAATATGAAGGAGTTTATGGAGGGGAGGCCAAATGCTAAAATAATAGTACAAATAACACGTGTTTTATTGTCACGAAGGAGCTTTGTTTAGGAAAAAGGCTTAATTTTTCAACAATACTCACATAAGCTCAAATGTTGGCAACTGTTTAAAATTGCATTAAAACGTAATTGAATATATAAGGGAAGATGATGCTCAAAATGGAGCGGCATGCAAATAAACGATCAGAAGTTTAAAAGAAAGAAAACAACTCTGTTTCCGGTGTGACTGTCAGAACTTGATCAGCTATTTTACTAATATTTATTTTATAGAATGTGTCACCAAATTACCCAAATTTAATCGATAGTGAATCTTATATGACATTTTACTCTAATTTAGAACTGCTAAAGGTGATTGTACAGATTTGGTTTGATTCATTCGGCCAAAATTTACGCTTGAATAAATAAGTTCTTTGGTTGATCAACTAATCCGACTTTTGGTACAAATCACTATTTTAGATAATAATCAATTATTTTAATGTCTTTTTTAAAATTGGAGAACTTGCATCAGATACATTAATGAATATTACGATACAACGTACAAAAAACATAAGTTTCTGATATGTATGCTAGCAATCGCAGTACATCAAAAAAGTGAATGTACCGCTTTGAAAGTTATAGTGCAATATGATAATGTAGTGTTTTGCGCTACTTCCAACAAAATCGAGAAACGCTAGAAGATAATCATTTCTTTGAAGCTTTTAGGTAAAAAAAAATTGCTAATTGAAAAGATAAGTCATTTTGCATTGAGTTCGATTCCTCTGAAAATCACAGTATGGTGTTTTTTTTTATGCCTGGCTTCAATGCTGAAGTAGGGTTTGACTGAGTTGTTGTTGTTATCTTTAAATTGTTTACACATGAAAATCCATTTATTATTGCCAAGTGGTCCTTACAAATCTTATTACTTTCATTATGATGGTGACTATACTTTCGTATTAAGTTAGTTTCTTTTAATGTCTATTTTGTATCATGTTGTCATTGATAATGTTGTTGTTGTTGTTGTTGTTGTTGTTGTTGTTGTTGTTGTTGTTGTTGTTGTTGTTGTTGTTGTTGTTGTTGTTGTTGTTGTCGTTGTTGTTATTGTTGTTGTCGTGTTGATTTTGTTTGCATATTTGCTTATTTATTTATTTTATACAGACAATAGAAGCATCGGCAGCACTTGATTTTTCCGCTAGGGATAGTTCAATTTTTTTCCGCGGCCAGTAACGGGGTGATCGAGAATCTATAATTACATTCCTGAACCATATATGGTGAAGCCACATCGCAGACGCACATACAGCCCATGATTAAAATCTGAAAAAAAACGATTTCCTTTACCGCGGTAGGGTTGACTGACTGTTTGAAACACAGGTGGAGCATGTTCTCCAGAACCTAGACATGGTCACCCGTTGCGTTCACGTCCAAGCGACGAGGCTATGTCGTGGGCGGGTCCAGTTTTGGACTGGGAATTCGGAACATATCGGTGTACTGGTATCTGGATCGGGTCGAGGTCCCATGTACCGGTTCCGGTGTGTAATAGTGTTACATAGATCTAGCAAGCCTGGCGATTTGTATTGAGAGATCAAGGTTAAAGCACAATTAAGTTAGTGGTCATAGACATCCGAATAGGCAGCAGTTACAACCTTTACTAGCCTAGTAGCCTACCTTCATCGAAACAGATACCGGTCCATATGTTCCGATCCAGGCACAGTAGCCTAAACCGGTACGGGAAGTCAGGAACCTGAACAACCGTGGTGATCGAGGAATTGGAACAGATACCGGTCCAATGCTTAGCCTTGGTCAAGAGGTGATAGGCTATTGTATCAGGAACCGGTACAAGGATGTGTCCCGATGGACAGGTTCCGCTGGAGTAAGTTCCTGGTGTACTCATACTCGGTTACCAATTTCTGTCTTGCATTAGTCCAGTTTGACGTGTTTCGATATGGAGACTAACACCTAACAAAAATACACGTGCCGCCACATAGTGACAGTGTGAGGATACCACAGATTTCTACTTATAGCAATCTGTGGAGGATACAAACAGCCCTGTCTCATCCAGTCACAATCATAGTACGTGTGCATGATTGTACTGAAACCCACCCATGGATTTATTTGTCCGATCGCGGGTTTCAAACCGGGACCTTCTAGACAAACGCTCTATAACTTACGCCCCCAAACCCTCACCCCATCCACCCCACTCACCTGTCTACCCCCAGTCCTGTTTCTAGGACCTTTTTGAAACCTATCAATGATGCAACTGGGAGCACTTAGAAGCAAAACAATAAGCATGTCTGCTCGTATCAATTTGACATTGGGTTTTATTGGCTCAGTGTCTATAACATTAATTTGCCAATGTTTGTATGTAGGAAACAGTGTTGACTTGTCCCCTTAATGTGTTATATCCTTACAAACGCCCATAGACATTGAACAAAATTTAATGTCTCTATGATTTGTTCCTTTAGTTTTATGCGGTAATTCTTTCCCTCTCAAATTGATACGGCGTAGTCATTTGTCAGGTAGGCCTATTGCCTAATTCATCATAGAGGGATAAATAATTATGGGATCAACGAGAAGTAGGCTACCGTGAGAGTTATATTTGACTTATTAGCGGATCATAAATGCGATATGTGTTAAAAACTGTATATTTATTTTATCGTCATGTATGTCGAATTTTTGACTTATTAAAATTTTCATTAGCTCTTTTTTAAGAGAGAGAGAGAGAGAGAGAGAGAGAGAGAGAGAGAGAGAGAGAGAGAGAATTTTAAAATAATGTCAACTGTCATAACAATAAAAATTATTTTGTTTTTCGCACATATGCTCAGTCTGACAAGATGAGTAACAAACTGACGTTAGAGGTTGAGTTGTATTAAATTGGTTTAAAGTTTAACGTCAGGAGTATAAAACTATAGGATATACTCTGGACGGGCTCCAAGAGTGACGTCTGACAATGCTATGTGCTGATACACACAATACGAGGCGGGGAGACCATTGACGTTAGGGAACTGGGCTTCTTTCTCAGCCAGTCATAATTATTATACCGACACCGATCCTACCACTTGGGGAAATTGACGTAAGAGGTTAATTTTTGTATTTATTTTTCTGTCACGGATACATGCTGGAATAGGAGTTATGAAAATCAAAGTCACCAACCAAATTATCAGCAGTATATGTATTCTAATTGTTAATTTACGAGAGGAAATGTCGACTTCTCAAAATAATTATGATCTACATAAAAATTCTCTATTGAAAAAGATGTCGAGGTCTCTGTCTGATTCTTTGTAAGAGGTTGGTTGGTTGGTTGGGTTCGTTTAACGTCCAACGGCAGCACTATATAGGCTATATTGTGGACGGGCCCCAAGACGGACGTCTGACAATTTTATGTGCTGCGACACACGAGACAGG
This sequence comes from Elysia chlorotica, assembly GCA_003991915.1. Taxonomy (NCBI): domain Eukaryota; kingdom Metazoa; phylum Mollusca; class Gastropoda; family Plakobranchidae; genus Elysia; species Elysia chlorotica. The sequence goes on from RQTK01001545.1 coordinate 69,437, forward strand.
GCGGGGATACCATGACTCCTGTCTCAGCCGGTCACATTATACTGACACCGACCCAACCACTAGGGAACGCAACAGCCAGGATTCGAACTCGGGACCTTTTGCGTCGGAAGCCGATGTTCTACCCCTAGACTACCACGCCCCCCCTCTTTGTAAGAGAGATATAGTGTTTTTTTCCTCTCCTGGAGTTACAAGGAGGATCTCATACGGCGAGGAGTCTCAACACTAACGTTTGTTTTTACGCAGAGATACAAAGGTCGGTTGTTTAGTTTTTTGTTGCTTAATGTCCAACATTAGCATAATATAGGCTATATTGTGAACGGGTCCCAAGACCAACGTCTGGCTTATAAGCTGCCGCGTCAAAGTCAGTGCGGATATACTATGGCAACCAGGGTGAATCAGGCACAAGTCGCTGATACATGTTTTAAGCTAGAGCTTTCTAAACATAGAGAAGTTACTCTATTTTGACCTTTTCAAATAAAAATTAACTACTTTTGGTTGTAGAGATGATATAGTTGTAGTTTGTTCAACCTTTTAAAGCGCATGTGATGCTTATTAACACGGGGGGCGCGGTGGCCCTGGGGTGGGGGGTCGGGGGGAGATGATATTGTTGTTTTTTATATTAATCAATTTGGTCATGAGAACTTGTTTGTAAAAGGGGGGGGGTGGCCCTGGGGTAGAACATCGGCTTCCGATGCAAAAGGTCCGGGTTCGAGCCCTGGCGATTGCGCTCCCTATTAGTTGGGTCGGTGTCAGTTTAATGTGACCGGCTGAGACAGGAGTCATGGTATCCCCGCCCTGTCTCGTGTGTGGCAGCACATAAAATTGTCAGACGTTAGTCTTGGGGCCCGTCCACAATATAGCCTGTATAGTGCTGATGTTGGACGTTAAAGCAACTCAACAACAACAACAGCTTCTTAACATTATAAATAGCTATAACTAAAAAAAAATACAAATTCCAACTTGTGCCTGAATCACATTGGTGGTTGCTTCTTTCACCCATGACTTCTTTCTCAGTTGATCATACACTGACACCGACTCACTGACCCGTCCACAATATAGCCTATATAGTGCTGATGTTGGACGTTAAACCAACTCAACAACAACAACAGCTTCTTAACGCATTATAAATAACTAAAAAAATACAAATTCCGACTTGTGCCTGAATCACCTTAATGGTTGCTTCTTTCACCCATGACTTCTTTCTCAGTTGATCATACACTGAGACTCACTGAAATCAGACTTAATGTAAATTTATATTGGATGATCTTTAGCTGGAACCAGAACCCTCCCCCCAGACTACGAGCCCAATACTCTTCCACTTCTTCCTCTTACTGGTTTGGTTGGTGGCAGTATAAGCCCTAGTAGGACCGGCTGAGAAGAAAATTTTCCCGCTCTATGTGTGGCGGTGCATAATTCTGTTCGCCTTTAGTCTCGGGGCGTCTTCGCAAACTTGCTGGCGTTGAACGTTACGAAACAAAGTTATGTAGCGCCCAGCGTTCATTACAAACCATTGCTTTGATTTTACTTTTAGAGCGTCCTTGGAAAGAAATACAACCGTCCAGGACTATGGCGAATAAAACCTCACAAGGACACCGGTACACCAAGCCAGACCAAGCGCGAGTGGTCATTCAAAGATGACAAAGTAGTCGGTTCTGGTATGCCGACCCAGACAAACACAGTTGCCGGCCGAAGGACGTGACACCCGGATCAAGGTCGACAGTCGACGGTCAGCGGCTGGATGCTCTTCGCGAAGCTAGAGTCTGGCTTGACCAGTTACCTGGGTCAAAGCATGCCCAGTCGTTACGCGCATTTTCAAATATGTTAAAATCTAAGCGTATTTCATAAAGCAAAATTAATGTATTCAGACCTTCTTTTATTACTATCTGACATTAACTATACTAGTTGGGTCTATACTTATAGAGGCAGTTTAGAGAAATATGTATTTCAAGTTTTGAATCGAGAGCCGAAAAAAAATGGTGGGCGCCTTCACGAACTAAGTCAAAGTGTACGAACATTACAACTAATTCATTCACCCTATCCAGTCACAGACAATATGCAACTTTTCGTGTTTAGTGGATTTATTTCTCGAGGCACACAAGATGTCGGCCGACGGATAACAGCTTCCGATGCCGGACCGGCAATCTGTGCATAGCGACACTGAGGCAAACATTGATATGTGTTGGTCTGTGTAGGGTGCCCGCCATTTTTTCCGGCTCTCGATTCAAAACTTTAAACACATATTTCTCTAGAATGCCTCTATAAGTATAGACCCTAGTTGTCTATTTAGTCTCAGTAATAAAAGAAAGTCGCAACAAAAATGATTTAGAAAATAAGCTTGCTTTGATCCAGATGGCTGGTCAAGCCAGACTCTAGCTTCACGTGTACATGCGAAGAGCGGTCAGCCGATGACCGTCGACCTTGGTCCTGGTATCGCTTTGCTTCGGCCAACAACTTTGTTTGCCTGGGTCGCCATACCAGAACCGACTACTTTGTCATCTGTGAATGGCGACCCACGCTTGGCCTACCTTGATGTACTCATGCCCCAACACAGAGCAAATTTTGCCTCATTGTCGCTATGCACGGGTTGTCGACCCAGCATAGTAAGCTGTTATCAGTCGGCCGACATCATGTGTGCCTCGAATACAAAAAGCCACTAAAAATGAATAGTTGCATAATTATTGTATGACTGGCTGGTATGGATGAAGGAGGTGGTATGTTCGTACACTAATCCAACATATAGGGGAAAGGAGGAAGAGAGATAGTGAGAGAGTGAAAAGAAATAAGAGAGAGAGATAGAGAGAGAGAGAAAGAGAGAGACAGAGAGAGAGACAGAGAGAGAGAGAGAGAGAGAGAGAGAGAGAGAGAGAGAGATGCAGTTGGACAGATAGGCAGACACTTAAGAAATAAGGAATAGCGACTGCCCTTTAAAAAAAAGTTCAACTAATAGTAATACTAACAAACTTTCTTTTTTACACAACATAGTCGATACTATGTAGACGTACTGTGACTCTTTTTCTAAAACTCACAATCACAAAGACATTGCACTTAGAGCGCACTTTGTATTGATTTCGATATACAGAGTATTCTTATATTCTTTTTCGTTAAAATGGCATGGAGTTGGGGTGGGTTCCAGGCGGCTATCTCAATGTGAATAGGGTAAGGTCTGAAAAGAGAAGCACGGTGGGGGTGAATGAGTAAGTTGTACAATGCAGAGATACCGGTGAAATTGAATTTGAGTTGCTTGCTTAACGTCCTACGTCAGCACTTGGACCATAATGCTGTATTTTGGGCGGACCCTAGACTGACGCCTGGCAATTTTATGAGCTGTCACAAACGAGACAGACTGGGGAGACGTGGATATCCATCACAGATGTCAGATTATACAGACACCGACCCAAACAGAAGGGGACAAAATCAGACAAATAATTTTTAAGCGATCGCGGGATTCCAACTGGTGAACTATCGGTCTGGAGACAAACGCTATGCCATTTGAGCCAGTTCGACTACAACTATGATGGAACGAAATCTGACAAATGTTTTCGATCAATCCAGATTGTGAGACCAACGCTCTACCACTTGCACCTGTGTAGCTGTAAAAATTCAAGGGTAGAGGAGCACCTCCAAACCACACAAAATTTGCTAAGCGCAACGAAACAATAATTCGAGACCAAACGGGAAGAAACTCGGATTCTAAACCGAAAGACCCAAAGACAAAATAATAGGTAAGATAACATCGCTCCCTTCTGAGTTGAAAGAATAAGATAAATATACTCTCAAATGAAGGACTGAACATTGTGACAGATAATTTCTGAGATAAACTTTTGTCAATTATTCAAAATGAGTTAAAATCTTTTTCTACAACGCCAGTTGGCAGACGGTTTCTGGAAAGGTGAAAGAAGTCGCCACTACTGTTTGCTTTTGCTTTTTTTTTTGTTACAGCGCAAAAGCTCACAATAATAATTATTATCTCAAAACATTCTTTGCACTGCCTGATAAGTCCACCGTTCGAAAGTGCGCGACGTCTCTCGACTGCAAGCCTGGGTTCAATGCTGATATGTTTAACTTCCTCAAAAGAAGGTTGCCTGCAGACAAAAACTTAAAAGATGTAACCCTGGTGTTTGATGCTATGGTTATCCGCTCGATATATGATGCTATGATGGGTGTGTGGCATGGGCAAGATTAAGATCAGTTTTAGTAAGAACCCACTGGCCACAGAGGCTCTTGTTTTCATGGTTGCAGGTTTGAAGGGACACTGAAAACAGACAATAGGTTAATTTCTCATCAATAAAATCTCCGTAGACACACAAGCACAGCTTGTTGAAGAATCAATCACCCTTTTATGCGACTGTGGTATGTGTGAGGGCTCCAGTCTGCGACGGGTGTCACACCAACTAAGTCAATGCTAGTTCGTTAGGATGCACTTTGGAAGCTAATGGAGTAATCAATTACTTACTGAATC
>RQTK01001546.1:2479-69194 GCA_003991915.1 Elysia chlorotica
GCATCATGCTTTAGCGCATCAAAGGACTGACGCGCGGTAGCAGCTTAATTTCTATTAATAGAAATCTGTGTGCGCTTCGTCCTGCCCCCACTTTCCTCTCCCCAGTAACATTCAAGTTCTGCCACACTGTTACGTAACTAAGTAATCTAGGGGAAGTTATACAAATCTATGGTTTGGACATACAACACACACCTGTGACAGTCCTCTGGCGAATGGGTGGCCAGATGCAGCAGCTTTCTTCATTGTCATCATATAATCATCATCATTATCATCACCATCAACATCACCACCACCATTAACGTTTTAGCAAAACATAACTACCATCTCTTCCCCCCTCTCTCTCTCCCTCTCTCTCTCTCTCTCTCTCTCTCTCTCTCTCTCTCTTTATTTCTCCCCCTCTCTGTATGTAGGCAGGAAGAGGTCCGGGGAGGTGTATAGACGACAAGAGTATGCTATGGTTGAGGGAAACTTGAAAACGTCGCTCTCTTGTTCTTGTACTCTGCAAAGGGTAGAGACTGGACATGGCAATTATAAAGAAACTATTAAATTTTTGTTTTAATGATGATCACCATTATCTCCTGGTACATGTACTTCACCCCAGTGGACTTTGCTGATGCTTTCCCAGAGGTCTATACCCTGCCAAGGGTATATAGAATTAGAAGACAATCAAAGACTTCATTATTTTAAATGGCGGCCTACCTTATTCCCCCTATCCTTATCCACCCTCCACACCCACCCAGCTACCAGTGGCGATACTTGCCCAAAACTGCCAACCTGACGCCCCAAATATCGTGTTATTCTGCTAGTATTCCCGCACACTATTTCGCCTGTATGCGCCCACTGTTGTGGCTGGCTGGTTGGCGGCGAGGCTTACCTGAGGAGGCGCAGTCGCCGGTCTTGGTGTACGTGACGTCATCTATGGCGATATCACCTTTGTTGAGGGTGCCCTTCACTGCCTCGAACAGCAGCTGGGGAGGGGGAGAGACAGTGTTTGGGTATGATAGACAGACATAATAGACAGATTGAGATAAATACAGAGAGTATAATTAGAGTTGAGTTTTTTTTTTACGGCTCGTCAATACACTAAATGATATTAAATTGTAAGAAAAGAAAAATGACAAGCCGTGCAAAAGAAAGAACTTTTAGTCTGAGAAAAATAAATGACGCCTTGTTGGAAGGCGTGGGGTGACATTAAGAATGTTCTATTTGCTGTTTTAGTAAAAGGAAAAACAACCAAACTGACCTGGAAGTCGGTACCTTTCGGGATGTCCACCTGCGCCCGGAGCCACTGATCACCCTGGGTTCCCTTCCGAGTCCAGAGCGACGTCCTCACGCCGGCGTTACTCACGCTGTGGGATACAAGGGGATACAGGGGGATACAGGGGGATATAGGGGGATACAGAGGGATATATGGGATACAGAGGGATACAAGGGGATACAGGGGGATATAGGGGATACAGGGGGATATAGGGGATACAGGGGGATACAGAGGATACAGGGGGATACAGGGGGATATAGGGGATAGAGGGGGATATAGGGGATACAGGGGGATATAGGGGATACAGTGGGATATAGGGGATACAGAGGGATACATGGGGATACAGAGGGATATAGGGGATATAGGGGATACAGGGGGATACAGGGGGATTATGTGTTAAGTATGGTGGATCGCTTTTGTTATTAGTGTCTTATAGAAGAAAACCATGGTAAAGGTGGTAGCAGCAGCAGCAGCAGTAGCAGTAGCAGTAGCAGTAGTAGTAGTAGTAGTAGTAGTAGTAGTAGTAGTAGTAGTAGTAGTAGTAGTACACTGTTGCTCTTTGCTGAATTTTAATTTTCAAACAGTAAACCCATTAAAGGATATTGCGATATGGGTTTTGACACAAGAGAAAGGGGGGCGAGAGAGAGGGTGGGGAGAAAGAGAGAGAGAGTGGGGGGGAGAGAGATTAGGCTGTGCCTAAAAATCGATTCGATTTTGATCAATAACTTCCAACAGTCAAGCATTTCAGTAAATGCATATAATTCCATTCCCCGATGTGAATTGCAGCCTTCCAAGACATACTCTTTACGTGCAACAAAGAAAAGAAATCGTCCACAGATTTCCTTCCATCACGTCAGCAATGACAAAAAATGCAGGTCTCTTTTCAAGGGACTTTCTTTTAATGAAGTAATAAAAAGTTTATTAATGTCTCCGATGAAGATCAACCACTGTTACAAAGTTATACCAACATCGTCGTTTACTAAAACAGCAGCGATCAATGTTTTGCAGTAGTAGTAGTAGTAGTAGTAGTAGTGTAGTAGTAGTAGTAATAGTAATAGTAGTTAGCCCCCTAGCTCCAGAGATAGTGTTTCGGGGCCATATTCAACAGATACCTTGTTCAAATCCACGCACGATCAAATGAGCCTGTGCGACTGCACCCCCTACTGGTTGGACCGGTGTCAGTATAGTATTGACTGACTGAGACAGGAGTCCTGATATCCTCGAACTGCCTCTGTCTGGCAGCATGTAAAATTGTTAGACTTAAGCCTCGAGCCCCATCCTCGATATGAACTATTTGCTTGATCCTGTCTTTCACGTTTTTGATATTGGATGGTTTCGCAGTTTTTGATAATTCAGCTTTCGAATAAGACGTAATCACGTAATAATTCAGTAAACTTTGTATGTGGGCAAGATCCATACAATCACAAAGTTGAGTTGAGTTGGTTTAACGTCCAACATCCGCACTATATATGCTATATTGTGGACGGGCCCCAAGACTATTGTCTGACAATTCTATGTGCTGCCACACACTGACAGAGCGGGAATGTCATGAGTCTTGTCTCAGCCGGTCACATGAAATTGACACCGACCCAACCAGTAGGGAACGCAGCCGCTAGGTTTCGAACTCGGGACCTTTTGCGTCGGAAGTCGATGTTCTACCCCTCTACCACCGCCCCTCCTCTTCCGGGTACAATCCTAGAAAAGATGCAAACGGCCGAAGTCCATTGATTTGATTGCTCTAACAGGGTGAAAGGTTTGTTGAAACTCTGATAGCGATATCACTGTTAGTACAGAAACTCGGAGACCGACTTATGAGACGTGTTGTCATAGTATTTTACAGGCGCTATGTTATCTCGTACTGGCCACTTCAGCGGCTTATGAGACGAGTTATGAATGAAGTTTACAGGGCTATCTTATCTCTGTCTGACCACATCAATAGCCCTTGTCCGCTGGATTGGATCTCGATACGATAGATATTACCGTGTGGATGGCTATCGATGACCACCTGATGCGATATCTGATCGCTAGGTCCAGACAACTGGCCCTTCCTCGGTATGCGTGGTCATGATTGCTAGTTAATACATGCTTTGTTTTGTTCACCACCCATTTGTATGGGGACTTTAGCTCTATCTGTCATAGAAGGTTAATTGAGTATGTTGGTTGATTCGTTGATTAGTTGGTTGGTTTGTGTGTTGGTTGTTTGTTTGGTTGGTTGGTTGGTTGACTTTAGCTCTATCTGTCATAGAAGGTTTATTGGTTGGTTGGTTGGTTGGTTGGTTGGTTGGCTTTTTAACGTCCAACACAAGAAGCTTAGCAATATCGTGAACGAGTTCCAAGACTAAGCTCTGACAGATAATGTGCTGCCACACAGATACATTACGGGAATACCAGGATTCTTGTCTCACTCGGTCATATGTGTCTGTCACCAAACCAACCAGTAGAGGAACGAATCAGACAATGATGTTTCCCCAGTTGTAACTTAGAGCCGGGTGTCTCCCGCTTTACCACTTGCGCTAGTTGGCCATGTAATTATTCCTACACGCCCCCTAGGTCGTTCTGAGATTCTTGCACTGTCTGGGCGTTTGGCTGATGTTTATGGATAACAGGATTAAAGATGGGCAGTTTAGATAGACACTGCGGTTCAAAGTAGGGTAAAACGCGTATTTTCTAATCTGAAGGCTGTTGGTTCGATTCTGTCTATGGTGCTTTTTCTTAATAGCTAATCGGTGGATGGGTGAGATCGAGAGTCAATGTGACATAGATGAAAACTAATAGAGAGATGGAGATAGAAGAAGAAAGAGAACGAGAAATAGAGGAAAGAGAATGTATGTGTGTGTGTTTGCCAATACAATACATATCATACAAAAATAATCTTATCACACACCAACCTGTTTTAATGGATCTCTACGTCTTGATGGTTCGAGGGAAAACAAAACAGAAAATCTGCAATGATATTTACGGGCTGAATCATAGCTGCCTATCCTGCATCTTTCATTGTCTGTCCTTGCCTTTCTAGTTCTATCTCTTTTAATATCCTTTTCTCTCTCTCTCTCTCTATCTTTTAGTCCTTTTTTCCTGTCCTTTCTCTCTGTCCCTCTGTCTTTCTCTCTCTCTCTCTCTCTCTCTCTCTCTCTCTCTCTCTCTCTCTCTCTCTCTCTCTCTCTCTCTCTCTCTCTCTCTCTTACTCGCATGTAATAATGATACAGTGATGTATCACAGCAAAAAATAGGATGAAGTAAGGGTCAAAGCCAAGCCTATTTGGTCTAAATGTGTTACTTATCGTGAATTTTTAGGAAGGGCAGTGGTCTAGTGGTATGAATATCGTTTGCTTTAAGTGACAAGGCGATTCGGTGCCCACACATCTACAAGTCGAGGTATCTTATTGCATAAATCATTGTCCAGTCATTTTCAATTTAAGCCTACATCTAAATACTGCTGATCAATACTTCTAAATAGTTTGCGTTTATCTTGATCATATCCTTAGTACTGTTATCTTCCTCTAGTGGTTCCTGCTTCATTCCAAGAAATAACAAGGCGATACTTATTACTGACAAGATCGATGACGATTGTTTATGAGATACATGTCATATCTTCAAGATGCCACCTTGTTATCAGTGTGTGGCTACAGTGAGAAAGTCTTGACAATGTGTGACAGTGCGGGATAGTGCGAGATGGTGCGAGATAGTGCGAGATGGTTCATGATGGTTCATGATGGTTCATGAACGGATTTAGTTTGGTTTGGGTTGTTAGTTTCCAACCATTGTCAGCAGTTTAGTTGTATTGCGACAAAAAAATCAATAAGTGATTTTTTAAAATCTAGTTGGAAACACACGAAACTCATTGGGTTTTTTTTTGGTGGATAAAGCTGAAGGATTACAGTTGAATTTGAAGTACGGTAAAGTTCAGAATTATATTTTTTCAGAATCTGTACTTTTAGGTATTACATGTGATTTCACAAAGAGATACATCAACTGTTTCACATTGTGAAAGACGTCTAGGTTTCTAAGATGAATTTATGGTGGTGTGTCCTCAGACTTAACATAAGGCGATTTTTAAAATGCCCCGTCGCATGTAGATGGAGCGGGGATACCATAACTTCTGACACTAACAAAGCGGTTGGATCGGAGATCGGGGATCGAACCGAACACCTCCCGACTACAAAACCGCGCGCTCTACCGTTTGAGCCACATCTTCCCCTGATAATACAAGAGTGATTGAAAGAGAACAGATATTTAGATAAACCCAGGGTGTCCGCGACAAGTGGACAGAGGTAGATCTAGATACTGCCAGGTTTGGTTGGCTAACTTTACCACGTCTGTTATCTTCTCCCACTTTCTAGTGGCCACCTGGACTTTGCTTTGAATCTGATTGACCAGTGGGCAGTCGTTATGTCACCTGGTGCATGTGATCTGATATGGGGCTACAATTCTTTGTTTTGCAGATACGTGTAGATACATGATATGTGCGACATTTTAGAGCACTGGAAGACTACGGAGAAAGCAAAACTTGATGGTGAGACAAGTTACACGCCCTGTACGCCTCGCACACTGTACAGCATAGTTGCTGGGGGCGGATATTAAGACCCAAACAAACAAACCAAAACATTCTGTAGGGGTCTTAATTTTACTTCCTTTAAGTTGTGTTGTTTTTTTTACTAATTCTTAATTTTACTTCCTTTAAGTTTCTCAAGAACTCAAGAACTAGACTTAATAATGCGCAATTGCGAGTTTAGTTTCTCGTTCTCTAGGTCTAACCCTCTCTAGGTTTCGCGCTTATTTTTATGGAGTCCAAAATATTTAGTTAGGTTTCACATCCCCTGAATTTGCCGATAGCTCCAACACTCCCTTCAAATAACTAGGCAGTGGGTTCGACCCACTTTCTGTCGCCGTGTTGGATTGTCTGGGGTTTTTATTCATACTGGTTGAGTGAGTGTCCGTATAACGTGTCTGACCAAGCCCCATGTACCCCGCTCTGTGACCATGTCGCCGTATAGAATCTATCTTGAGGCCTAGGGCAGAGCTTCGATTTCGACAAGCAAACGTTTTATAAAAGTGCATCTTTTTACACTTACTCCCTTCACACGTTGCCTTGTAATTGTGGATGTAAAAAAGCAGTGTTGTTGATTTTATAACGTCCAATGCAAGCACTAGGCTATATAAAAGTCTAGTCCCGGAAACTAACGTCTGGCGAGTTTAGGTGCCATCTCAAAAAGATATGTGGTACCAGAATTTCTGTATCAGCTGTTCGCATTTTACTGACACCAACCCAAATAGTAGAGAATGGAGTATTTCAGTCAGGAATTGAACCAGGTCCTTCCAAATAGAAAATTCCCGCTCTACAATTGAGCCACACCATCGGCCATAAAACACACACATACCAGATATAACGACCACTGACCTGTACAAAGTGAGCGTCGCCACGTGAGGTCCATACATGTGGTAGTAGAAGCTCAGGCAGCTCGTGCCGGCCAGGGTCACCTTGGGACTCTGCAGCAGCACGTCGTCGCCTTGGAAACCGAGGGACGTTTCGAGGTATGCGTAGTAGCCGGCTGTTCGGTTTAAGCGGGTGCGGGTATAGAGAGTGTAAAACAAAGGTTTATTAAAATTTTTATGTTTTCGATTTAGTATGATGGAAAGATTATAATACTTTATTGATGACATATCTATCAATAAATATGCACTTGTGAACATCTGCATTTGTCAATGTAGTGATAACGGAAAGCTAAAGATATTGATAGATAGATAGATAGATAGATAGATAGATAGATAGATAGATAGATAGATAGATAGATAGATAGATAGATAGATAGATAGATAGATAGATAGATAGATAGATAGATAGACAAATAGATAGATAGATAGAGTGATATAGATAAATAGATTTAAAGATAGATAGATATGTAGATAGGAAGATAGGTAGATAGATAGATAAATAAATAGTTTAATAGATAGGTAGATGAATATCAATTATATCATAACTGAACGAGAGTTTAAGAATGGCAATTTCTGATGATTGAAATTAGGGTTAAGAAAAAAATTAAGATAATTAATAGATGGTTTTTGGGAAATAAGTTTCTATCAAGGGTTTAAGAAAATCAATTTCTGATCAGTAACCAAATATTTTAAATTCTGATCCCGAAACGAAATGAAGAGAGCATTGGAAAAAAAAACAATTTCTGGTTTCTGAACAATGTTATTAAATCTCATTATTGGGCATTATTCTAATTAAACAATTCTTGGTGAACGAAATAGGATTTCAATTTTAAAGGAAAAAAAAACCACAATTTTTTTTCATCGAAATTTTAAGAAAATCTATTTTTATCAAACGGGATTTCCCCGTGCACTCACTGCCCGTGGTGTGGTCACTGGACGGTCCGGTGCCTGGGGTGACGGACTTGCCCTGACCCCTGGCCCAGTCCCTCTTGGCGGTGGGCGGCTGGGTCCAGGCACAGAAGTCCTTCTCGAAGTCACAGTCCAGGTCTTGGGCGGCGCAGCTCGCTGGGGGAGCAGAGCAGTGGGACTCTCTTAAACATTATAGACTGAATAATTTCATAGCTAATCTGGGGGAGCAGAGCAATGGGACTCTCTTAAATATTACACTCAATGTGATCTCTTAATCAGATATACCTAGACAGTTCTTATATGTTTTACTTTCATACATTTTTGTCATTTTAAAAATGTATGAATGTATATATATGTATGTCTATGTATACTATATATATATATATATATATGTATACTGGAAAACCGAAAGCTCTTCAACTTGCCCCCCCCCTTTTTTTTTTTTTTTTTTTTTTTTTTTTTTTTTTGGCCGAAAGCTCTTCAACTTGCCCCCGCCCCCCCCTTTTTTTTTGTTGTTTGTTTTTGTTTTGTTGGTTGTGGGTTTGGGGAAGATCTATAGATAGACACAGGTATTGGTGTCCACAAATAACAGTAGCCTTACGTCCCCTGTTGTTTTGTTGTGTTTTTTTTTTTTATAATCTCATATGGAGATGAGATGGGGGTCGCAGCTGGGATTTGAACCGCAGGCCTCCCACTCTCAGGCGGGGGCTCTAACCCGCAACCTATGTCATAAAGCATAAAAATGGTTAGTTTTGCTCATACTGAGGACAGGCGTATTAGCTGCTAATGCCATAATAGTTGGTTTTTTCCTTTTATTATCGAAACTAAATAGAATAGAAAAAATACTATGATTTGGAATGCTGTGTAGATGTTATCAAAGACAGGAGTTATTTAACAGCAGAGAGCGCTACTCGCCAAATCTAGATCGATGGTAACACAGGGTAGGTTGTACTCCGTTAGGGAAATGGGGAAAGGTTGTAAACGCCTCCGTTTATGTTAACTAACCATATTTCCTATAGCTTAGCATCACAAATAGTAATGATTTTTGTTTTCAATACATTACCAACTCTCCATATTGTCTGATACGATTTTCAAAGGTTAGTAGGCATACATGAAATGACGAAACGCGGTATTTGAAAATCATTTACATTTACGCCCTTATAGTTTTTTTTTTTACCAAAAGGTCCTAAAATGTGAATGTAGTTTTCATCCAAGCTGTGCAAAGTGCATAGCAGTGTTATTTGAAAATTGAACCCCGGACCTCCTGCTTCTCATCCCAGAGCTCATCGACTGAGCAATCTGGCGTCTTAGATAATTACTGTCCCTGATTTTATTGTCAAATCTGCCTTCGTTTACCTAAGCTTTAGCGATAAAAGACATTGTTACAATGCGCTTGGTACGCGCCAAGAAGCCACAGGGTCCGCCATATTATTGTAACAGTTCAGGCTATCTACTTGTGTACCAGCAGGACTAACCATTCCAAATCACTTGTGGGGGTAGGGGGAGACGAACTGGCGCAAGTTGCAGAGCTTTGGTCTCCAAACCAGGAGGTCCATGGTTCGAGATCCACGATCAAATAAAAACCTTAGTTCCATCAGGTTAAACCTTTGTGTTTCAAGTAAAGACACAAACAAAATCTGGTAAAACTTGGTTTTATACCGTATATTCTACATCTCTTTATTTCTTCAAAGGATGCTGGTGGAAATCGGATCTTATCTGACGCGGGTGTCCAAAATATCCAAATTCCAGTTTCTGCATATTTACACAGTTGCAAGTTAAGCTATTCCTGCTTTTGTCAATGTCTACGCATGTGTAACGTTTATGAACCGGCATGTAGTTTGATCTTCAAGTGCAACTTAAAGAGCCGAATTCGAATTCATTGGAGATCATTAACAAATGTAATGTTGATTCTATATGGAAGGGCAAGGGAACGTTTGTTAAGAATTGATGTAGTTGAGCACTCTACCATACATTTTTGGGAGCGATGGTTGTTCTACCAGCTAGTGCTTTGAACTGAGTGTTGGAGATTCGTGGATCGAATCTGAGCCAGTGTTTTGTTCTTGTAAGGGACACAAAAGTTCTCAGAGATGCCCCTGGGTGTTCCCGACAAACTTTCATGTTTTAAATGGCCTTACGTTTTTTTTTTTTAATTTCTAAAAAATTGGTTTGAGCTCTCAGCTCGCCCAAACAACAGGCACAGTCAAGCCAAATCTGAAAATATTTAATTTCTATCCCTTTTTTCTGCATGCGTCTTCCTGCATATGTGATGGCTTTTACTTAGTGATTATTTTGAGAAGCTCAAGAAAAGTTTGCTGGGTTTGTAACACTTCCAAAGGAGCTGAAATACCTAGATAAAATTATGAATATATCTGATTGATTGTACATGAAAGGCTTGGTTGGAACCTCTATTAAGTGGGATTCGGATGATATTGTACTAAACCCATTCCAATTCAAATCGATTTAACCACTGAACTATAAACACACAGGAGAAGAAGAAGAGAAGATGATTCAGTCAGTGGGGCACTCGACTGTCGTTCGGAAAGTCCGAGGTTCTATCCTAAGTTGGCGGCGCGCTGTTTCTGTTCAGGATATCCCCGACTCTGTCTCCGACCAAATCCCCTTGTTCCCTACTGGTTGTGTCGGTGTCAGTATGTTGTGACCTGCTGGGACAGAAGTCCTGGTATCCCCGCTCTGTCTCTGTGCGGCAGCCAGACGTTAGTCTGTGGACGCGTCCGCAAACCAGCCTAGTTGTTGACGATTTGCGGGTACAAACCGACAAATAAACTGACTAACAGATCTAGGCTACCCCTGCATTAATCTATTGAGATGACATAGAAAATGTGAAATATTTAGACATATCTGTGAGGTAAACTCGTGAACATACCTATGAGTGCCGCAAGGAGGAGTCCAAAAAGAGACCACCGTCCCTCCATCTTGGAGGGCTGTCTCTTCTCCCGTCTCTCAAGTCGGTCGTAGATCTCTGTGCACCAGTGGAGATATCAGTTTCAACACGTTCTCAACACGTTCTCTCTCTTTCTATAATTCCCTGCTTTCTAAAACAGGTGCCTCGGAAAGAAGAATGTCCGTTATCCCGTGTTGAGGTACATGGTAAACTCTTGTCAAAAAATAAATAGATGTAAATAAATGATAATGGATCACAGAATTCTAAGGTGAAAACTTATTGTTGTCCTGTTATAATGAACGCTAAACTAGATGGTTAATACTGGACACTATGCCACTGTCCAGATAGCGCTGGGGGGTCGGTTGTCGAGTGTCCGAGCGCTCAAGCATCCAAGCGATGTCCTTGGTCAGTGAGGGGTGGACCTCACAGTAGGACGAGTCGAGGACTTGACCAGGAGAGGCAGGGGGAGGATTTTATATGGAGGGCTTATCTGGACAAAGCCCATTGTGCCTGGTACGCTACATGATGAGGGTGATACTGGCAGATATCGCCAGATAGGGGACAGATAGGGGACGGTTTGATACAGGCCGGGTTTTGGTAATCTGGTCAGATAACTGGACTTCCCATACAGATTTTGTGTGTGTGTGTGTGTGTGTGTGTGTTTGTGAGTGTTTTGTGTTTGTTTGTGAGATAGATAGAGAGAGATGGATAGAGACAGAGAGAGAGAAAGACGGAGAGAGACAGAGAGACAAGTACTGACATACTTATAATGTCATATATTGAGACATATGGACAAAGTGATATTGGTAAGACAGTGGACATCCAATACGGGGAGACAGATGGAGAGATGGAGAAAAAGAAAAGAGAAAGAAGATAAAGAAAGTAATCTAGAGAGTGATCTAGAGAGAAAAAGACCAAGATCAAAGGAGAGTGAGAGAGATAATAGAGAGGCAGAAAGAGGGAAGAGAAAAGGGAGAAAAGGGGAGATATAAACCAATTAAAATCTGGTCAAATAGATGGATGTCCCCTATAGAGAGAGACGTAGAAATAAATACGTTGAGAGAATGAGAGAGGGAGGTAGACAAAAAATGGATACCAACAAATATAATTTATAGAGACAGGGTGATACAGGTCAAGACGTTGATAATAGGGTCTGATAAGTGGACACGGCGTTTGTGTGTGTGTGTGCGTGTGTGTTTTATGTGTGTGTATGAGTGAGAGAGAGAGAGAGAGAGAGAGAGAGAGAGAGGGGAAGACAGACAGAAGACAGACAGACAGACAGACAGGCAAAGACATGCAGACTTGTTTGTTTGTTTTCGTCGCTTAACGTCCAATGTCAACATTATATAGACCATAGTGTGGACGAGCCCCAAGACTGACGTCTGAAAATTTTACGTGCTGCCACACACGGTACAGGGCGGGGAGACCTGGCCTCCTGACAGACAAACAAACATTCAGACAGACAGATACCGAGAGATGTGGGCAGAATGATACTGATCCATAATAATTTGGAAAATCTGACGAGATAACAGTGCATATCTTAGAAAGAGAGACACAGAGAAAGAGAGAGAGACATAGAGTGAGAGAGAGAGACAGCGTGAGAGGGACAGAGAGTGAAAGAGAAATAGAGACAGAGAGAGACAGATAATCTGGATATCTCTTTCGGAGTGAGAGAGGGAGTGAGGGAGAGAGACAGAGAGACAAAGAGAGAGAGAGAGAGTGAGAGAGAGAGAGACAAAGAGTGAAAGAGAGAGAGAGATATCCTGTCTCGATAACTGGCTATCTCTTTCGGAGTAAGAGAGGGAATGAGGGAGATGGACAGAGAGAGAGAGGGAAAGAGAGAGAGAGAAAGAGAGATTGAGAGAGAGAGAAAGAGAGATTGAGAGAAAGCATATATAACAGCCACATGACTGTGTTTATAATCTAACCACAGACCGACCGCAAAGTTGCCAGAAGCCACTTCTTGTCCTGGATGCTACTGTAAAGTTATTCAAATGAAAGCTGCAGCATTAGTGATACCACTGTATATGTAAATATTTACATTGTTGTTGTCTTCATTTTATCATTTCTTGGAAGTCTTGTCGATTCTCTACTTTGATGTCAAAACCTCTATTTTAGTGTTATTGCGGGTGTAAATGTTTTGTGTGTGTTATGTTTGTTAGTAATGAAATAATATTGTTTTTGTTATGTTTGTTAGTAATGTTGTTTTTTTATTGTTGCTTTTATTACTTCCTTGATATTTTTGTTGCCATTTTCGTTGTTGCATTTATATTTGTTATAATCTAAACAAACACCAATAATCTGCTTTTATTTTGGTTATGTTTTCCTTGAAGTACTGTCGATCGTTGCCGTTGTTTTTAGCCATATCACCGCGGGCTCAAATGTTTACTTGTGATGCTTGGCGAAAAAGGCTCACGTAGTTTGATAGTACATGGTCGCCAACACGATGGAGCAAGGTTCTTGATGATGCTGCTGCTGATGTTGATGATGATGATGATGATGATAATAATGATCGTGAGTTTGAAGATGAATTTGATGAATACGATGATGATGATGATGATGATGATGATGATGATAATAATGGTCGTGAGTTTGAAGATGAATATGATGAATACGATGATGATGATGATGATGATGATGATGATGATGATGATGATGATGATGATGATGGACCACAGAAGGATTTTGTTCACAATGCATTCTCTCTCTCTTTCTTTCTCTCCTACACGGACACGCGTTACAATACACAACCTTCTATCGCCTTCTATACCAGTAGCAGTGTCAGCCTAAATCACTCAATCCTCTATCGTCTTCTATGTCAGTAGCACTGTCAGCCTAAATCGTCTAATCTTCTATGAGTCCTTTTTGTTGTTGTTTGAATCCATGTCTAGACAAAAACAGTAGGGTTGTATCCATGAACAACTTCGGCTATCAGTCCAGTTTGTATACAATCCAATAACAACTGCGTGATTGTAAGTTCGATCATTTTGGCAAGTCATGGTTTACATAAAATGTGACATATGTAATCTATATATCTTATCTTTCTGTCCCTCTCTCTGTCTCTCTGTCTCTCTATTTCTCTCTCTCTCTGGTTCACTCTCTGTCTCTGGTTCGCTCTCTCTCTCACTCTCTCAATATCCCTCTCTTTCTCTCTCTCTCTCTCTCTCTCTCTCTCTCTCTCCCTCTCTCTCGTGTTTGCATAATGAGTACAACTTTAACTTAACTGATCAGCTGTAATAATATCCTATTGGTTAAATGTTTATCTCATTACACTCTGAGCATTGCATAATTGATTGTGAAACAACGCACCCACCAATCTAGTTCTAAGGTAATTATGATAACAACCTTCTATTACTGCTGGAAACTGGTTGCCTTCACTACATTAAAAAATCGCACAATTATATCTTTCTCATTTGTATGACGCGTATAGTGTTTTGTAGAATTTTGTTCTCTTCAATCAAATAATTATGTGTACTCTAACCCATGCGTACGTGTGTATATTTCAATAGAATCCCGCTTGATTATCAATTTACTTTACCATAAGTATATATTATAGTTCAGTTGATGAAGCAGTTTTAGGGCTGTAACTTTACCAGAATTGTGGGTACACGTTTTGTTGTTGTTGTTTTTTAAGCAATACTTGTTCAACAAACTGAAAGGCTAAAATAAAAAAAACAAAGTGGCGTATTAGTTTTCATTTCTTTCTTGTTGATGCTATTGTTGCTGTTATTGTTGTTGTTTTTGTTTAAAATGCTGTTGTGGTTGTTGTTGTTGTTGTTGTTGTTGTTGTTGTTGTTGTTATTGTTGTTGTTGCTGCTGTTGTTGTTGCTGATGTTGCTGGTTTTTTGTTTAAACCCTTATCCATGTGGCTCAGTTTTTCTAATTATTATGTAAGTCACGTGTTACTGCTCTCTACCATTGCCATTTAATCTCCCCAGCTTCCTTCTACATAAGTTATAGCATCCTTGCGTCTTGTATAATCGCCCTTCATTCAAATGAAGACCTGAGCTTATCAGCTGATTCTGGTAGCCATTTATTTATCTGATACATCGACTTCCATACCAACAGCATAGATACGTGGTGGCGCGTTGGCCTCCTAATCGAGAGTACGCGGTTCGAGCCCACGATCAAGTTAGTTCCATTGAGTTTAGCCTCTTACTGGTTGGGTTGATCCCAGTATAATGTGACTGACTGAGAAATGAGTCCTGGTATCTCCGCATCGTTTATGTTTAGCAGCACGTCACATTGTTGAACGATAGCCAGGGACCCGACGTCGAGAGAAGAAACTTTTTCGGAACCGGGAGATGCTAAAGTAGCAGAAAACTTTTCTCCTTCACACTGAGAAAGTCGGGGCTGCGCCTGACAAAATGGTGCAGGGAAGGGTACGTGGTTTGGGAAATCCCTTATGCCGGTGTATAGAAGTCTGTACCTATGGTGTTACGAAAACTGTAACCCTTAATCTGTATGCTGTATTAGTTTGGCTGATAGCAACCTCTGTTTACATAAGGATCAACTGAACTGTTGTCTCTATCAAAGAGGGCGTAAAGCTTTGATGCTTAGCGTCCAACGCCAGCACTATATAGGCTATATTGTGTACGGGCCCAAAAACTTACGTCTGACAAGTTTAAGTGCTGCCAGACAGAGACATTGCGGGAAAACCATGACAAAGACAGCCTACTGAAGAACATCGGTCTCTGAACTGATATTGTGAGGGTCATCTCTCTCTCTCTCCCTGTCTATCTATCTTTGTCTCTCTGCCTCTCCGTCTGTCTCTCTCTGCTTCTATCTCTTTGTCTCTCTCTGTCTCTCTCTGCTTCTCAGTCTGTCTCTCTGATGTGACTGGTTGAGACAGGAGTCATGGTATCCCCGCCCTGTCTCGTGTGTGGCAGCACATAGAATTGTCAGACGTCCGTCTTGGGGCCCGTCCACAATATAGCCTATATAGTGCTGCTGTTGGACGTTAAACCAACCCAACCAACCAACCGACCTGTCTCTCTGCCTGTCTGCCTGACTGTCCTTCTCCTTGTCTTAGTATGTCTATCTGGCTGTCTGTCTCTCTCTATCCCTTTCTACATTTCTTTATCCCCGAGTGTCGGGGAGGTGGAGAGGGCGAACTGGCGCAAGTTGTAGATCGTTCATACTCCCAAATCCAGAGGTCTCCGGTTCGAAACCACCATCACGGAATCCCCACACTTTCTGTGTCGTGACACTTAAAATATATTCGTTTATTTACGTGATGTATCAAATTCAATAGCAAGAGGAAATATAAGTCACATTTAGTGACTGGACGTTGGGCTTCCAATAGAGGGCGCTCTGTTGGATCTCACGACCAGGCTGATTCCATTGTACTTGGGCCTCCTACTGGTTGGGCCGATGTCAGTATATTGTGACCAGCAGAGACTGGAGGAGGCCTGGTATCTCTGTACTGTCTCTGTGTGGCAGCCCAATATATTGTCAGACGCTGTTCTTGGAACCAGTCTCTGCATAAGAAAGCCTCCGTCCTTTCTACACAGTGTACGTCACCGCTGCCCATGACAAAGATGGTTCTTGAAGGTTGAGCGATTTGAGAACTATTCACACCGGTATTGCAGTTCATACCTTTGGTGTTATAATCACTTGACTGGATGAGCTACACGCTGTATTGGTTTGTGTGTTGGTAATCAGAGTTTACATAAGGATTAAGCAGCAGCTGAACTTTCGTCTCGGTCAAAGAAGGCGTTATGAAATTTAGTCCCTTATATTAGTCTCTTGACTGCGGTTCTGAGTGTCTTAATCCTCTTTCTCTCTCTCTCTCTCTCTCTCTCTCTCTCTCTCTCTCTCTCTCTCTCTCTCTCTCTCTCTCTCTCCTTCTCTCTCTCTCTCTCTCTCTCTCTCTGTCTGTCTGTCTGTCTGTCTCTCTGTCTCTCTCTCTCTCTCTCTCTCTCTCTCTCTCTCTCTCTCTCTCTCTCTCTCTCTCTCTCTCTCTCTCTCTCTTTCTTTTTTTTCATTCTCTGCCTATCTCTCCCTCTCCCTTTTTCTTTTTTTTTCATTCTCTGCCTATCTCTCCCTCTCCATAAAGGGTACATATTGCTGTCGTTGGACTGTAACTCAACTCAAGTCAAATTTCTACCAGGATTCTCGGATTTTGCCAGAATGAGGATGTTAAGCCTTGTCAGTCGTTCTGCCTGGATCAGGGCGACTGGCGAGTCTAGTTTTCTACTCTAGGTTGTTCCAGGGCCTTTCGTCTGGTCCAAAGCTTGGAGAATTATTGTTACAAGAGATGCAACTCTAGTACCTAAAGACATACCCTAAAATTCATATTACTTCCCTTGATAAAGGAACCATTATAGTTCTATATACCCAGCTACCTACTTACCAACCAACCAACCAACCTGGCTATATCTATTTATCTATCAATCTGTCTATCAAACTGTCTATCTATCTATCTTTCCATTTAATCTATTACCTCTCTATTTCTCGTTTTCTTTGTAACGTTCTGTGTCTTTTCTCTCTGTCATCGGGAGTCTTTTTCTCCCTGTCACTTTCTCACTCTTTCTATTTCTTTTGTTCCACCTCACTTAAAATTATGAAATATTAGATAATATAAACCTGCACCGGACAATATCCTGAAGGAGCAAATCTAAAGTGCACGTAGCACAGCAGTCGCGGGCATAACCTGTGATTTAATTGTTCACTTAAGTAAGAAAGCCACCTCACTGAATGCAAGTTATTATTCAACAAACACACGTTAACCTTACACAACATTCAATACACTTAAACAGGTTGAAATGCAAGGCAAACTTGTAGTTGTGGAAGGAAATATAGAAAAGTCTTCATGTGTCATAATTATCTGTTATTATCCAAAATAACCACTGAGAAAGTTTGTTATGATCAAATTAAGGAATCTTAGATTGGTTTTTTAGATCCCATGTTATCAACTAGACAAAATCGCTGTCGATATTTTCTAAGAACACTAAGTTACATTTTCCCATCCCTTACTCCAATATTCAGTTGGAATTCGCAGTATTTGAATATCTGGTTAGTGAGTTTTGTACGGCATATGAGTCTCATAGAAATAAATGCATCTTTTTTGTATGTTAGAGAAATAAAGACAGAGGTGAAAAAATGGTACATGTATATATTGTCCTTGAGATAAGTCCTGTTCTTCTATAGACGTTTTATGGGTGTATTTTGTAGAGATTGGGCAAGAGAAAAGGAATGCAAGACATGTGTGTCTGAGAGAGAAAGACAGAGTGAAATAAAGAAGGAAAGGGATAGAGGGATAAAAGAAGAGTACATACACTGTTTTGAGATTAGTCCTGTTCTTTTATAGGCGTGTGTTTATGGGTGTAAATGAGAGGCAGGGAGAGAGGGGGGGGGGGGGGGGGGAGAGAGGAGAAAATTCAAACACGAGAAAATCTACATTTTACTTGACGCTCCTCACTTTCAGTTTTTCTCTCCCCATCTCAATGACTTAAACAGCGGGCGAGAAGCGAGCTGGCCCACGCCAGGGGTTCGCTCTCTGCACGATAGATCAGGTCTGACGGAATGGTTCGATCTTAAACTCTGCATCCATCGTGCGTGATTGATTTGTCTAGAAGGTGTATCGCATGGAGAGAAGAGCAGACAACTGCAGTAAATTTTGGTATTTCCTATTGATTGTTCAAGAAAAAGCAGTAGAAATGTACGGGTAATTTGGTGTTATTATACAATAATTATAAGTATGCTAAAAGTCCCTGTAGATAGAATAAATTATAGCTTCACCAGAATTTTCTAAGACTATTATTAGGGTGGCCGTGTCATGATCAATAGTAGAAACTGATAAAGATAATTATAGATCAAGATATGCGAGAGAGAAGGGAGAGAGAGAGGGGGAGAGAGAGAGAGAGAGAGAGAGAGAGAGGGAGAGAGAGAGAGTGAGAGAGAAAAGAAAAAGAGAGGGAGCAGGATACATAGAAACATGAATCTAAGGACAGGGGAAGGGGGGGGCAATTTTTATATAACTTTGCCTATTTATGAGAGCAAAACTGATTGCATAATCCAAAGTATTATAAATAAATTTAACAACAATGAATAGATTTCATAAAAAGACCAACTATTTGGTTTGAAGACGTGGATTATTTTCAATATGCAGAAACAGCATGTTGTCAATTTTTTTAAACCTTCCAGCTATGCCTTTTAGTTCAACTTTTAAGACCAGAAAAAGCCGCGCGGTTTAGCACTGAGTCTCGTGTGGCCGCGTCAGCTTGACGGTGTGATTAAGACTTCAGGAAAGTTCGTGTCTTAGAAAAAAAATCACAAGACTTCACCCCTTCTGTCTAGTATTATCTTGGGGACTTTAAACACGGTGTGACTGACTGAGACAGAAGTCCAGGTCCCGCTGCACTGTCAAGAGTGTGGCAGTACATAAAATTAATAAATAGTCTTGGGGCCCGTCCACAATATAGTCTATATAGTGCTGCTGTTGGACTGTAACTCAATATGTAGGCTATACCGTGGACGGGTTCTGCCAGAATGAGGATCTGCAGCCTTGTCAGTCGTTCTACTCTAGGTTGTTCCAGGGTTTCACGTCTGGTCAAAGCTAGAATAATTTTTGTTACAAGGGATACAACTCTAGTACCTAAATACACTGCCATAAATTGATATTACTTCCCTTGATAAAGCAACCATTTGAGTTACTAATTTTTTTTTATTTTTTTTTTACCAGAAAATCCCAGTTATGACTTAGGAAATCATTTTGAAAACTTAAGAGATAGGAAGAAAAAATGTATATTTTTTCTAAGGCTTGTACACACACTGAATCTCAAAGCCTTTCTTGGCCTTTCGTTATGAAGGATCCCTTAATGGAACCTATGAGACGTTAAACCAGGAGAGAGAGAGAGAAAGAGAGAGAGAGAGAGAGAGAGGGGGGACAGAGAGGGAGAGATAGACAAAGAGAGACAGAGACAAAGAGAGCGGCAGAGAGGGAGAGAGACACAAAGAGAGAAAGAGACACAGAGACAGAGAGAGGGAGAGAGAGAAAGAGAGAGAGAGAGAGAGTGAGAGAAAGAGATCTATCATCATCATCATCATCAAGTACCATGCCTCATAGCGTTGGTGATCATGTCCCTCCATATCTCTCTTTCTCTGGTTAGTTTCATCATCTCTGTAACCTTTGATATTTGTAGCCACTTCTCTTCTCATCATGTGGCCAAAGAATGTTGAAGAGATCTATAAGTAATGGTTAAACAAAATGTACCATGTACCCTTTCAATATTTTTTACGTTAAATAAGATATAAACAATACAACATAACTTACTATGATTGCGGTGGATCTCAAAGATGCATTGCACCTACACTAGATACGGGACGTGGTTTTCGAAAGATGGTTTCTAATGCTTCTACTACCACTAACACTACTTCAGCAACTATCATTGAATTCTCTGTTGTAGCCCATATCACCACTAGTATTATCTATTCAGACACGGTTACCACTCAGTCAAACCAGGATAAATCAGGCAGGGGTGGGACCTTTGAATTTTTGAGTTATCATTTTATAGTGTGTCCTTGAGTGTATTATGAACAATTAAATGTAGCCTACTTCAAGAGGATAAAAACATATAATTCTGAAATTTCTTGAACTGGGGATTATTCTTTTTATATGATATTTAGAAAGGTCAATGTGCAGTAGTTTTTATATGCTTAAATGGGTTTAGCTCAAGTCAAATCTGATGGCTTATGGCTATAACAGCGGCGTGTGCCTCACTGCCTGGTTCACCCGGGTTAGCGCTTGTTCCCCAGCAGCCTGAGCTTCCTATCGACAACTCTGCCGGGGGAGTGCCCGACGGTGTATGTTGACGCCATCCCCGACCCGGCCAGTCAACAAGTGGTTCCAACTATCTGCAGGCGCAGCGACTGTCTTCAGCTACAGCATAGACGTAACACCAATACTATTTAGGGTCCAGTGTGACTGCTGCTGATAATAATAATAATAAATTATTATTATTATCATCATCATCATTATACCAGAAACGCAGTAGGGCCCAATGCCCCTTCCAACATCAGATTCCTATTAAAAGTAAACAATGAATTATATTTTAAGTATATACATGTAGTAATAAATAACTCTTTCAAATGAATTTTTAAAAAATATATTGCTCTATATGTTTTTGGAGTTTATTGTGTTTCAAAACTAATCTTGTATTTTTAAATGTGTTTGCACAAACTGTGAATTGTTTTTACAATCACTTTTATAAAAAAAATGAACAATAACCATTAAATATTAAAAAAAATTTCTCGTTCTCGTCGCACAGTCCCTCGGAGAAACCCAGGAGACGTTAAACCCAGGGAGACTCATCTATTTTATTCTAGTAAAAGTAGTATAGCTTGGAGAGATGGAGAGAGAGTAAACATACATTTCGCGTCACAACAATCTTCACTTGTGTTCGTATTCACTCAAATTAAATTTTCCATTGGTTGTGTTAACTTGTGTCTCTAAACTAATTGTAACCTAATAAAAGTTTTTAAAAATCAACTCCATCCTAAAGATTTTAGTGTATTATTTAATAGTAAACAATAAAGATAAACGAAAGAAGTTTTTATCTGCAGACCTACATCACCAGCTTTGATTTTTATTTTTTCATTTTTCTTAATTTAAAAACCTTGACTTCTACTTCAAGTGGTAAAATTAATGGCTTATTGGCTGTACACAGAATTATAAAGAAACTTACAAGCAAAATAAACAGACAAAACAACAAGCAAATGACGACATCAATAACAACAAAAACAGCCGCAACAAACAACTACATCTCAACAATAATCATATCTTCCTTGTAGTCCCTCCCACCCGCTTCATAATAATTTTATATACGTATTAGTTCAATATTTAAGGGTACATTTAATAGGGGGTGAATCATCTGGATCCCAAATATTTGAGAGCATTAGGTGACCAACGAAATAAACAAAAAAAAGTGCCGGTGGGTAGGTAGGTGTGGGTGTTAACAGTATACATAGATGTTTGTTAATAACTGTTTTGAAACAAAAGAAAAGAAAACCAAAAAGAAAGGGAAAAATATACAACAAAAGAGATAGGAAAGAAACATCAAAACATGTACGTGTAGAGAGACAAAGGAAATTCTTTGATTTTCCTGTTGTTGCACCCGTAAACATATGCAGGCTACAACCATTGTTAGTGATGAAACGCAGAGCAACATAACAATCTCTGTGCTTGCGTAACCTCTAGCAGCACTTCAATTTTAAATCGATTAAATTTTTTTTATAGATCTTATCATGTTTCAAGTATAAAAAAACCCTCATATTTCAGCAATAAGCCAAAGTTAATCGAAAAAAATCTATTATTTTATAATTGTTTTTAACCAAGATATTGAAGCTAGATCTATGCCGCTGCTAAACCAGCCCTAGTCTTGATTGTCACGAGACAGACGATGCACGCTCACAGCCAACACTATTGGCCCATGACGTAGCCTCTATACACCACAGAGGAATGATGGAGGCTCCCCTTCTAGCCTATACATGTGTATTTAGATTTCTGTGTATCAAATGCACATTGAGGTCCCGTGCCAACCCAACCCCACTATCCAAGTTATGACACCGGTTTGTTACAATTGAACTTTTTAGAATTTATTTTTAGAGAATGACAAATCTTCCGAGTTGTAATTTAAACCAATGTCTTTGTAAGCATCTTTGTGAGGTGCCGAGACCCGAGGTTCTTTTGGTCCCAAGCTGGTTTCACAAAAGTTTGTTGGATGAAGAGCTAAGAGGAATCGAAGTTGAGGATGTTTTTCTGTTTGTCCAATGTTGAGTGTTTATTGAATTAGACTAGTAATGTCTTTCTGTTTGGCCCTATGTTCCTCCGGGGACCCAGTGGCATAAGTAAAGTAAGTCAAATCAATGTCTTTCTGGTGATCAGAAAAACCACACAAGATACTGCAACACTTGAGTGCTATCTCTACATGCACTGTTCCATGGAAATTACAATTGAAGCAGGTTCTAAAGGTTTCTCCCTTTCTCTCATCTTCCTCAGTTTCAAACACACATGTATACAATGGAGATAAAAAAGAGAACAACCAGATAATATTTGGAGGCAAACAGATCCACCGTGTATTGACATATCTATAATAATGGATAAATGACGATGGTGATGTACATTTTGACTTGATTATGAACATGTAATATGAATTTTGACAAATCTATATAATCAATGAGGATGATGATAATTTTACATTTTTGTATTGACATATCTATAATAATGGATAAATGACCATGGTGATATACATTTTGACTTCTCTATAATATATGAACATGTAATATGAATTTTGACAAATCTATATAATCAATGAGGATGATGATAATTTTACATTTTGACAAATGTAAAACAATAATAGTTTAAAAATGTCTTTTCCTAAACATAGAGTGACATTTAAATTCCTATCTACAATATGGTAGAATAGTTTCTTCATTGCAGCAAATAAAATTCCAATCTCACTTACAGAAAACCTAAAAGATTTGAACTTGTAACAGATAAGTTTGATATAAAAAAAAAAAAGACAACCTTCCACACCATACTTTGATTTAATGGCAATTTAGCACAAAAGATTTCACTCAGTTGTAACCGCAGCTGTAGAGTATATACACTTACACAGCGAAAGGTAACTTTAAGAACAACTAGTATACGCCTTGTACAAAAAATCAGGAACTTGAAATTCATTCTAGAAGAAATTACTTTTAACAACACTGAAAAACAAAACACAAAAAGGAGTTACCATATATATTACAAAAGCTAGTAGTATACAATTGGTTTGAGCTTGCTTTTTAAATACAACAATACAGGGAAGGTGGATAGATGGAGAGGGGACAGCAGCGCAGTTCAAATCCGTCCAATTTTTAAATAGTTACAATAGATATATCAGGAATACATACAATTTCAATGTTGGAATAAATAAAATTCCAAAGGAAAATTTCTTTTCAAAGATTTTCATTTTAAATTTTTAATGCTTACTGTCTTTTTGCTTTTTTGCCTCGGGAGATAAGGCTTTCATACATTTCACACAAAAATTGATCTTGAGATCCCTGCACAAGTCACAAGCTTTAAAGTGACTTCTCCCCTGAATGTCTCACAATTCCTACATATTCTTATTACCTTTGCAAGGAGATTAAAAGTTGGCTTTTTGTACAGTGCTAATATTAAAACAAATGTGAGGCAAACAGGGTGAATCAGGCACAAGTCAGAAATTTGACTTTTAGATTTATTTATAGTGTTAAGCAGCTTCATATGCAGCTTAAGAGTTGAAAAAATTCTAACTCTTATCAATTCTAGAACCAGAGATAATCCTTTCTATTTGGATTTGAAAAGGGTCAATATAGGGTGTCTTTCTTATGACAAGAGGGCTCTCGCTCAAACTTCTATCACCGACTTGTGCCTGATTCATCCTGGTTGCCTCACAAATCATTTAGCAAAATAAAAAAAAAGAGATTTTTTTAAAAACAATTTCCAGTGACATGCCTACAAATTCACAAAATAAAATAGGTAAATAATTCTCTAAAAACTTACAACAATGGACCAGCATTAGACATTTGTTTGTTTTTTACAAAAAGTGACACTTTATCAAAATATAAAAAAAATGTCTTTTTACAGTAAAAACTGCTCAAAACGACTTGAGCATTGTATTTTTACACCTATTGAAGGAAAGAATTATTCAGGTGCTAAGTTGATATATTAAGTCCATAATAATTCTTAAACAAAGCTCACTCAGTTAAAAAAAAATAAAACTTGCACCTAAATAATCACTCTTTCTTCTCTTTACAGTAACAGCTGTGCCAACAAAAATATTGCGACTTAAAAATTGTTTTTGTCTTTTTATTTTCAAACATTTACAACTGAATAAGCTACAATTAAGGTACACACCAACCCTCCCCTCATAAGTTAATAAAACTTAACTCTGCATTCTTTTAATCCGCCTGCTCACCCTTTACAGAAGTTTTCAATCAGCCTCAGTTTCTAGGTCCTGAAATTTTTAATTTTCACTTTTTTGTCCTAGTACCGAAGTTTACAACCAAATTGCTCATCGAGGTACAAACCTTTTCATTCCAGCTGCTTGTCGAGGTACACAATTTTTCATCATTGTGTTTGACCCAGTACCAAAATTTTCAATTAACCTGCTTGTCCCAGTCCTGGAGTCTTCAATCCACCTGGAATTCTTCCGGAACTAAAGTTTTCAATAAAACTTCTCTACTGAGCAGCAAAGTTTTCAATCCACCTGGAATTCTTCTGGAACTAAAGTTTTCAATAAAACTTCTCTACTGAGCAGCAAAGTTTTCAATCCACCTGGAATTCTTCTGGAACTAAAGTTTTCAATAAAACTTCTCTACTGAGCAGCAAAGTTTTCAATCGACCTGGAATTCTTCTGGAACTAAAGTTTTCAATAAAACTTCTCTACTGAACAGCAAAGTTTTCAATCGACCTGGAATTCTGGAATCAAAATTTTCAATCGACCTCATTCTCCTGGCACCAAAGTGTTCAGTCGACCTGCTCGTCTGGGTAGCGCAGCTTGTAGTCCTCCAGCGTCCTCTGTATGGTGTCGCTCGAGTACTTGCACTTGCCGGACTTACAGGCACACGTGAAGAACTTCCACTTGATCATCCAGAACTTCTCGCCGTAGTCAAACCTGCAGTGGGAAACAAGACATATGGGGTAGGGGGGGTTATCACATTATTCTTGAACACTTTTTTTTCTTTGTAACACACACAGTGCCAATCTGCAAATTGTTTATAACTTGCAATATTTTTTGTCTAATTGTTTTTAAGTCCACTATAAGGCATGTCCATTTATTTTGTATTGGCAACAAGGATTTCTTAATCGACCAATTTTGTAAATCATATATAGAAACTCCTTGTGTTTTGTAAAAAAAAAAAATGATGGACTACCTGTTGTCTGTAATCCTAATAACTAATTTTTTTTAAAGACGAAAAAAAAGAAAAGCAATTTCATTTTTTGTTAAACCTCTAACTGCCTTTGAGCCTCTGCCTCTTACAACAAATTACTAATACTGCACACAAAAAAGGCATAGAGGCATATTTTTTACTATCCGAGATATGAAGGAGACAGACTAACAAATAGAAATAGATACATAGACAGACAGAGATAGATATACAGAGAGACAGACAGGCAGGCAGATAAAGTGAGAGGTAAAACGTACCCGAGCTCCTCATAGGCCGAGATGTCCTTGGAGGAGAAGAGACATATCCTGGGGAAGCGGAGGTCCTGGTGCTCCACAAACACCTTCACAGGCACCAGGTTCGGCTCACACAGGTGGTTGATGAACCGGCTGATGTTGCCGTACTTACGCGCATCGATGCAGTATGTGTCCCCATCCTGGACAAGATATCGAGATAGTGGGGGGTCAAACATAATAAAAAAAACCTGCTTTATTGAAGTATCTATAATGTTACTGGATAAATAGATGGTAAAAGAATTAGAGGTACACAAAGAATAACCTATCTAGATAGTCTAAACAGATGGGCAACCAATACAGACAGGATCAATTTAGACGTTTTTTAAGTTGTCTGAGCAAAGAGATGAGTTGCGTGCTGTGATCACCTATGTCTGCTCTAGACTTCGTACTTAATTGAATAAATATGACTAAATATAAAATAGAAGAAAAACATGTAAGCTTTCGGCTTTAAACAAAAACTAGACATATATTATAAACAATATATTACGATTGTCCATGAAGAAGATACAAAAAATGATAGTTAATACAAAGTACAATTAATCTAAAAGTTAAAAACATATGATCATTTTACAAAGTGGTAGTAAGGCTATTTGAACACTTTTTTTTTAGCTTTCAATAGATGTAGCCAAACCCTAATCTGTTGACTAAGCAACATCACTATGTGCATTACCTTGTTGTCCAAATCAAACAGGTAGGAATCGTCCTCCCTGATGTCTGCCTCTGAGTCAGAGATGAGCTCGCCAATGTACCTGGAACCAAAGATGAAGCAGTTCATATTTAACTACAGAAATTTCAGGTAAAAACATTGTCTCCAGGTTATGAAGCGAGCAGTTATTGCAAACATTGGAGGGCTCAACTGACTAGAATTTAAATAAACCTCCTGAGCTTTCCCAGGATCTGCTCCAAATCATGAATGCCTGGAGGACTCGATAAGGAACGTTAAAAACTAATCTATCACAAAATATGTCCTCAAGACAACTCAGCTAAAATGTAATACCTTGAGTTGAATTGGATTAACGTTTAATGTCAGCACTCTATCGGCTATATTGTGGACGAGAAAATGTAAAAGATGTGAAACTGAGAAAGTCTTGGGTCTCTTGATAAGCGGCTAACAGAGGAGGCAGTTGCTTCAACAACAAAATTATGAGGCAAAAATATGCGATCGGACTGCTGAATATCTTCAAAGTTTAAAAAATCCGCCCATTCCTGTGGAAACTGGGAAATAGAATTGACGACGAAATTTGGTATGATCGGTACAAGTAGGCAGGTCTGATCTAGGCTATATTACGGATGCCTATGGAGACAAACGCCTGATAATTGAATTGAACATGCTGCTTTACAAAGACAGAGCAGGGATACCACGTCTACTAAGCGCTTTGAGATTTTTTAAAATATTCTGAAAATGGAAAGCGCTAAATAAATGTAATTTATTATTATTATTACTATCTCAGCCGGACACATTAGGCTGACACCTACCCAACCAGTAGGTAATGAGGCGATCGGTGATCCAATCAGGAATCTCACAAATATAAACCAAACGCTCTACTAACAGGACCCCATGGTTGGACTTACTCGCACACAAAGGTTCCTTTAGGAATGTCCATCAGGGTCCTTACCCCCCAGCCTCGGCCGTTGGTTCTGAACATCTGGAGACGACACCTGCAAGAGTAAAGGAAACATGGATTAGAAACTTATGAACTATATGAGATACAAGAAGGTGTAGGGAAGAAAATCAACTTGACTGGTCTTTTGGATAAATAACATACAAAATCTTGTATAAATCTTACCCTCATTATGTTCAACATTGATTCCATTATTTGGTTTCTAAAAAGATGAAAAACTTCGCTTAACCAATGTAAAGAAAACAAACAGATCATGATTGAATTTCCCTAGCCACACCTTGATAACACAATGGTCTATCTGTGATGAATAGGAGCATTAAGTAACCTTTTTAACATAATGGTCTAACTCGCAGATAGATCAAAAGAACACAGGTCCATCATATGAACATTTGATTAATTCCCCGTCTATCTGATATATAACATGAAAAAACTGCTGGGCCAATTAAAACTTGTTTTAGTTTAAAAATCTCCATTTTAAACAGAAGACAAAATTGTTAAGTTTTTTGTTTTGTTTTTTAAATGAAAACTACTGATATTGTCGTGTTAGCAACATTTTAATAACTGTGTTCCCTAAGACTGTGCTCTCTAAGAACTCACGTGATGCCGTTCTGGACGACCCTGTTGTTGCAGTTGATGAGGCAGCGACAGGCGCGGTTACACTCAAACACAAGCGGGGGCTCCAACAGGCGCGGTTACACTCAAACACAAGCGGGGGCTCCAGCAGGTTTATCTCCTCTATGAGGCGCCCCATCTGTGGACAGAACAAAGCACGATGATACAGATAGTAATAATAATAATAATAATAATAATAATAATAATAATAATAATAATAATAATAATAATAATAATAATAATAATAAAGATGATGGGTGATGATGATGAGGATGATGATGATAATAATATAGTCGTTGTTTAGGAGGGTTTTAACAACTTCTGCCTGATTCACCCTGTTAGCCTCACAACTTTACTTGAAACAATCTAAATCTACCTAAACCAGCTTTCCCTTCTACATTTGGAGGGCTACAGCCTGCACACAGACTGTCTGATAGACGGACTCACCTTGTCATACCAGCATCTGATGCTGCTGCGGCCGCACACACAGTACATGGAGGAGCAGTCGTCCTTACACCGGCAGCTCTGCGGGACAATATAAACGTTTCTTACAAAAATGGATAGGCTACTATATGCAGTATTCCGATTAATATCGATAAATTACATAATTACAAATGTTTCTATAAACAGAATAGAAGCTTCATGAATGGCCAATAACTGCAAAAACATATGCCTGAACAAAAACCTGAGCCAAAAAAAAAAAAAAGCTCTGGGGGACAAAGTCACATTGATTCATGTAAACCTGAGGTGTGACAAGATATGCCGCACATACAAATAGATCATAATGCAGAGAGAGAAGGCAAGTTTCATGAATTTGATAACCTTGTCAAATTACCAAGAACATTATCTTTCAATAGTTGTGTAACTTCATGCACATTAGTTTGATCAATTTGGGTTTTTTGTTTCTTGCTGCCATATTGGCTATATATTGTGGAAGGGCCAAAAAAAACTAACATCTAGCAATTGTGTGTACTGTCACACAGAGACAGTGCGGGGAGATTAGGACTCCTGTCTCCGCCAGTCGCATTATACTGACACTGACAACCAGCAGATGAAGAAATCGGACGGCTAAATTATTTTACCGATTGAGTTTAGCACCGGGGACCTCCCAATTGGGAAACAAACACTTTAACACTTTTAACTGCTTCGCCCCTACCTAAGTTGTGAGAAGATATGCCTCACACGTAAATATGGTGAAACAGCCCATTTTATAGATTTCATAAAAGTTAGAGGTATCATTAGAGTGTGAGTCATAAGTGTGATTGACCGCATGATCTGTTAATCCCACAGCTGCTGTATCACAATAGTTTGAGCCAATCAAGGGCACTAACATCTCTGTTTAGAAGGATTCATTGGCCTTTAGATTTGCTGACAGCCAAGACTTTTCGGGGGAAAACAGTTGGTCTCATGTGAAAATTCACTGACCAACTAAACTCAAGACAAAGAAGCTGATGCATCAGAAATATGAATCTGCACTGTGTATCAGAATTACGTCCCATACATCTTCATCATTTGCATCATGGGGAAACAAAGTATCAAAAGACACAGAAAAGTTAAGGTGGAAATTTATTTCACATCCTAGCCCACTAAATTGCTCCAGTATAAGTCCACAGTCTTTTTTTTAACATACAAGTCATAAACAACTAACATCATCAATTGTTTGTAATTAAAGATAAATAATTATATGTATTCTTAACAATTATGAAAGGCAACCAGGGTGAATCAGGCACAAGTCGAAATTTGGACTTTTTGGAGTTATTTAATGTAGGTTATGGAGCAATAAGTGCACTAAAGAGGTTGAAAATATTGTATCTCTATCATTTTCAGAACCAGAGAAAATTTTTATTTGGAAATGAATACGGTCAATATAGATTATTTCCTTACTTGTGCCTAATTCACACTGGTTGCCTCACATATACACTTCTGTTCTCCTTTTCAATATTTCTGTTGTAAATTCTCTAGACGAGTAGCATTATAGTGTCCTCATGCATTGTACATTGTACATAGCCTGTATAATTGCTACACGTTACAGCATGAAAATAACATGTATCAGTTTGTCAAGTGATGCATAAAAAAAAATCTTCACAACTATATCAGAATTATGCCCCATACAGTTTCATCTTTTTCATTGGGAGATCAAAAATTTTATTCAAGTATTGTCACATGACATGCAAGAAATGAGCTTTTAGAAGAAATAATAAGGGCCATTTTTTCCACACAGCGTTGCCATTCCTATGAAATTAAGAGTGATAACTCTATCCCTTTTCTAGTTTAGCATCTCCTACTAACACCAGATCCCTTGACTACCATCTGACAGACAGAGACAGCGGGGATACTGAGACTTCACACGACTGTCTCTGACCCAAGAGGGAAACCAGGGGTGGCCCAATAGGAGGACAAACCAAGAATATTTTAACTGCAAACTCTCCTGGCTTAATGATCTTGGACGACCTACATTTACAAAGCAACTTCGGAGACATTACTCTTTTTTCGTTTTGTTTGTTCAGCAAGTAATCCTTATCCTTACTCAATACTGTTGCAATGAACCTGGTCTGGTAGACTGCCTCAATGGACAGTTTTGAGAACTTTATACTAAAAACAATTGACTGTGTGATGCATCAGAAACATGAATCTGCACATATATCTCAGAATTACGTCCCATACAGTTTCATCTTTTGCATCGCATCTTACACACAAAATTGGACAGTTTAAAGACAATTAACCTTAAGCATTACTAGCGGAATGAACACAAGCCCCTACCCCAAGTAACTCTAATGTGTCCTCTAATAGACGATGGCCCCTCCCAAGTTACTCTAATGCTTCCTCTAATAGACTATTCAAAAACAATTAACTTTAAACATTACTGGCACAATTAATATGGGTCCTTCTCCCAAGTTACTCTAATGCTTCCTCTAAAAGACTATTCAAAACAATTGACTTTAAGTATTACTAGCACAATCCATATTGGCCCTTCCCCAAGTTACTGTAATGCTAAAGCCGTACAAATGCAGTCAACCTGATTAAATGAAAACTGACCAATAAACGAGTCTGCTGAGCAATGCAGTTTCTCAAAAGAATGAAATTACTTAGAATTTCGAGGACGGCAAAGAAGTCTAATGAAACAGTTCTACAAGGACCTAGCACAAAAATGTTTTTCATATATATAATTTGTGGACGTCGAGCAATATTTTTTTGTGCATGTGATGAGAAAAGATAAGCGAGAACTGGAGTGATTGAAGGGGAGCGCTAAAATGTCCACCACTTGATGGATGGAAGTGATGCATCAGAAACATGAATCTGCACATATGTTTCAGAATTACGTCCCATACAGTTTCATCTTTTGCATAATAAAACTTCCAACAAATGATCGTAACATGGTAACAAGGCAAAGAGGAAATTCATTTACATACTATAATATTTTTTTCTCTCAATCTTTGAAGGATAAAAAGACATAATTCTGGATTTGACCAGTTTGGGAATCACATTTGTCTCCTTACCCTAAAAAGATAATGTATAAAACAATTAAAAACCACTCTGTGCTAGAAACTTAGGCAGCACAGCTGTCCAGGATAGAGCTTGGTCATGTATCCAAACAGTTTTTTTTAGGATAGAGCTTGGTCATGTATCCAAAACAGTTTTTCTAGGACAGAGCTTGGTCTTGTACCCAAACAGTTTTTTTTTTTTTTTAAGATAGAGCTTGGTCATATTTTTATATAGCCTTTTTTTTAGGATAGAGCTTGATCATATTTTTAAATAGTTTTTTTAAAATAGAGATTGGTCATATATTCAAACAAAGTTTTTTAGAATAGAGATTGGTCATGTATCTGGTAGACTGCTTTCAATGGACAGTTTTGAGAACTTGATACAAAGAAATAACTGACTGTGTGATGCATCAGAAACAAGAATCTGCACATATATCTCAGAATTACGTCCCATACAGTTTCATCTTTTGCATTGCAACATACACACAAAATTTGACTATTTAAAGACAATTAACCTTAAGCCTTACTAGTGGAATGAACACCAGCCCCTCCCCCAGTAACTCTAATGCTTCCTCTAAAAGACTATTTAAAAACAATTAACTTTAAGCATTACTAGCACAATCAATATTGGCCCTTCCCCAAGTTACTGTAATGCTAAAGCCTTACAAATGCAGTCAACCTGATCAAATGAAAACTGACCAATAAATGAGTCTGCTGAGCAATGCAGTTTCTCAAAAGAATGAAATTGCTTAGAATTTTGTGGACAGCAAAGAAGTCTAATGAAACAGTTCTACAAGGACCTAGCACAAAAATATTTTTCATATATATAATTTGTAGACGTCAAGCAATATTTTTTGTGCATGTGATGAGAAAAGAAAAGCG
Source organism: Elysia chlorotica (assembly GCA_003991915.1). Lineage (NCBI taxonomy): Eukaryota > Metazoa > Mollusca > Gastropoda > Plakobranchidae > Elysia > Elysia chlorotica. The sequence goes on from RQTK01001546.1 coordinate 34,788, forward strand.
AGAACAGGAATGATTGAACAGAAGCGCTAAAATCACTTGATGGATGGAAGTGATGCATCAGAAACATGAATCTGCACATATATATCAGAATTACGTCCCATACAGTTTCATCTTTTGCATAATAAAACTTCCAACAAATGATCGTAACATAGTAACATGGCAAAGAGGAAATTCATTTACCTACTATAATATTTTTTCCTCTAAATCTTTGAAGGATAAAAAGCCATAATTCTGGACTTGACCAGTCTGGGAATCACATTTGTCCCCATACCCTAAGAAGGCACATGCAAGATCCGAGCAAAAGTTTTTTTAGGATAAAGTTTGTTCATGTATCCAAGCAAAGTTTTTTTAGTTTAGAGAGCCATCATGTATCCACCCTCACCTGTAGACTGGTGATGACGCTGTTTATGTTGAGCCAGCTCGTCTCCACATTCGAGGTGACGTACAGGAAGTCTGTCGGGCATGGCTCATCGTCCTCAGAGTTCACGCAGGCTATCGGGTTTTTCTCACGTCCCATTGTGATGTCCCTGGTATCAGACAAAATTACACAAAATCATCAAGAGACAAAGCAAGCATTTTTTAAGCAGTCTATCAAGTTTTTCATCTCGTCCTGGTATCAGACAGATTGCCATAAAATGGTATTATGACGCAGGAATAATTTTCTATAAATCAAAGTTGTAAAAAACTATCATGAAACATTTAAATCTGAGCGCAGTGAAAGCTAAGCCACTCTCTTGGTTCTGTAGGGTGATCCCATTCACAGACAGGACCTTAGAGCGGGATGTCAGTTCATTGGTTCATGACTCCATAATTATATTGACACCAACTCAACTAGCAGTGAATAAAAAAAGCTGGTCGGAGCAAATATAAAAATAAAACAACATCTGATAAGAAGCCAAATACTTGGATCAACTTGTCACTCTTGATAAGTATTTTGAATTTCTTCAGGTTTTTTTTACAGTGAAGTATTAAATGTAAAAAGTTGTACAAAACATACTAATGGCACTGTAGCAGAGCAGGAAAACTATCGCAACTAACGCAATTCTTGCTGTTAAATCAACTTTAATATCGCAACGCTACAAAGTGATTTAAAACAATAGTTAAACACAATATTCAGTCACCTAAGTCATTTTTTTTTTTTTGCGAAACTGGGTTTTTTATTTTGGAACTTAAGGCCTACACAAGCATGAAGCACTTTTATAATGGAGCATGTTAACTATCTACCATCATAAGAAGATAATTGTCAAGGTCAGGTATATAATAAGGATAATGGTACAGCATTGAACTTGCTGATGACAGTATTTAAAAGAGTAGGAAAGCCATCTCAATAGAGATGATAGTGTTCAATTTAGAAATTTAGTCACAACGTTTTGAATCATTATACTGTATCATGGAAAAGTGCTATGAGAAAAACCTTATTAATAATTTATTAATTAAAATTGTTGCTGCAGCACCAAAAAGAGCTGTCAATTTTTACACAGAATTCATTTAATTCCCCAAACTTAGAGAAAATCAAACTTTTGATGCATCAGAGAAATGAATCGACACAGATTTTCAGAATTACGTCCCATTATCTTCATCACTTGCACCAGGATCAAACTGTTACTCGTGACTGCCATCATTTTTAAAAAAAAAATAAGATATATCTATAAATACATAACATTTGGAGAGAAAAAGAGTGTTTTTCGCTACCAAGATAGTTGTTGAATTCTTTTATTCATCAGAGGATCAAATCTAAAACAAAGCTATTGACAACAGATTGAAAATTGTGATTTTATAAATTTATTAAGACAAAACATAATTACCTGGTATTGTTAAAACTATCTTCTTTTGAAGTTTTTTTTAATGAGATTTATTATGTGTAGCTCCACAAAAACGCCTTGAATTTTTGGTTGTTAAGACGTCTATTATAACACAGAGATAACCAAAAACTTTAAAATATTAATTTTTTAAAATAAATGAATAAAGAAATCCCTAGATAACAAAATATTTTTTTTTTAAAGAAAAGAAAAAACAAAATAGCTTAACCTTTTCTTTATTTCAATTTACTAGTTCTCTGGATTGAGATAGAAAGAGAGAAAGAGAGAAAGAGAGAGAGAGAGAGAGAGAGAGAGAGAAATTTTATCTAAGGTGGTGCCCACGTCTCCATGTGGGTGTCTTCTAAGAAATAAAGACCTATCAAAAACGCTCTTTAAAACATAATAAATTGATACATCAGAAAAATAAATCTGCTTAATAGATCAGTATAACGTCCCATGTATGTTCATCATTCGCAACATAAGATCTATTCTGTAAACCGCTGGTGTTTGATATGATAAATAACTGATTGACTCATAAGTCTTTCCGGCTCGATGAGCTTGTGGAAGGCCAATACCTCTTTTTTTTATATAGTATTAGTAGTATCATTGTGTGGTCGTTTTCACTATTATCATTATTATTATTATTATTATTATTATTATTATTATTATTATTATTATTATTATTATTATTATTATTATTATTATTATTATTACTATTATTTCTAATAATCCATCTGAGTAGTTAACCAGTTGTGTGTGACCACTAACTGACCTCTCGACGAGTCTCTCCGGCTGGATGAGCTTGTTGGCGGCGAACGCTCGCAGCTTCTGGTTGACCTTGAGTGCCATGCATACCTGGCTCGTCTGGTTGATGCAACACTGGTGGAGGTCACAGAACAGGCACACAGGTCAAAACATAATGCAGACATGCCTGTTTACTTGTGTACATGCAATTTTTTAAAAGGCTGAGAATAAATAACACTGGTGCAACTATCTTTATTTAACTTTGCCTCATGCAGGTTCTACTAGCTCAAAACACACCAAATTTCAAAAGATTCATACTGGCTGCCTCAAATATGAAAGTCTGAACATAACTTGTCAATAATTTACCTCCACCGGGGTTTCTTCCTTGTTGTTCTTCAGATTAACGTTGGCACCTCTGGCAAGCAGCAGCCTGGCGAACGAGAACACAGCAAGTGATCATTTTATCCCTTTTAAGTCTCAGAACTAAACAACAGCTTCAAATAAACTCACAAATACAAAAACATCGCTTTGGGGAGAAAATCAAAAGGCTAAACACTAACAAAAACAATAATCACAGAGTAATCAGTTTGAAATAATTATATCTTGTCCAAAACCAGTTAATGGTTAATAGCAATGATAATAATACACATGTGCAAGGGAAAATTTCATAGTTTAAACCGATTCATTTAAATATGTGTAATTTTACACCACAAACTGGCTAAAAGCTGTACATTTATCTGTTTACATAATTTACACAAAAAAAAATCTCCTTTACTCACTATGAGTGGGTGTGGGGTGCAATATAATCATCAAAATTATTATATCAAAGAAGACAGCCATAAGTTAAAGAATAAACAAAATATTACAAAACTTACATGACGATATCATAATGATCCTGCCTCGCTGCTATATGCCTGAAGAGATAAAGAAAAACAATTGTAATGATATTGTAGCGCAGCACATTACTGGACCAGATCATCGATTGTATTTAAATGAAAGATATAATAAAACAAGTGAATGATATACACCTTTTCTTTTAAAATGGAAGGAGAGCAATTTCTAGTGTCATTTTACTTAATTTAAATTGCAAGAGAAAAAAATATTTACTGTGACCACAAGAGGGCAGAGACAATAGTTTTATAAATTAACATTTCGCATTGTGTTGGTTGTAAATATAGAAAAATACATAGTCCTATATAATAGTACTGAGAAAAGCAATAACAACAACAACAACAATAACAATAATAGTAATAATATAATAAAATAATAATAATAATAATAATAATAATAATAATAATAATAATAAAAATAATAACAAGTGGTTATCTCCATATTCACAAAAATTAACAGTGTCAAAGCAATGAGATTTGTTAGCGCTATAAATCTCGTCTTACAGTGGTCTGTCTCCATGCTCATTGGGCGAGTCCAGCTCACAGCCCAAGTCTAGGAAGACCTCAGAGATATCCAGACTGCCTGAAAACGCTGCCCAGTGTAAGCCCGTGTTCTCCTCCTGGGAAGCGAGTACAGACAGTTAGAAACAGTTACCGTGACAAAAGCAGAATATAAAAAAGAATTGGGCAGACAAAAATTATGTATATTGTAATCAGTTTTTCTTTTTGTCTGATATGTTTGAAAGCAGAGATAAACTCTCTGAAGCCAAAATCAGTTACAACTCATTTACCCAAGTTTGAATTAATATCCATTTTTCACATATGTAAAAAAGTTTTAGAAACTCTAATATATTATCTTGGTATAAGAGTATACCAGACAGTAGAACCCGTTTGCATAATGGTTTGGGCACTAGGTCACCTGTGTCTACCCAGCACAAAATAAGTGGCTGAGGTATAGAAAGAAAACAATAGGAGACTATGTAAACGCATCTTTTCAAATAAGGTAGGTCTACTTAATTGTACACTTTTGTGGTTCAGGTATGTCCCCTTCCATAATCCGAAGTTGAGATAAAACCAAAGCAATTCAAATTATGAGGTTTCCACTGTAAGTAAGCATCCCCCCCAGAGCCAGCATGTATTCTCACATTGTCCTTCTTGTTGGGGTCCCCGCCATGCTTGATGAGAAACTTGACCACGTCCAGCAGCTGGGACTCTGTGGCCCAGATGATCGGCGTCCAGCCACCGTCGTCCTGCGCAGAAAACAAAGAGAAAAGATACATCTTTTTTATTAGTTTGTATATAAGGATTGACATCCTTCTTAGGTATGATGCTAGTGGCAAAGGCTCTTGATCAAATAATAATACAGATATAGAGGGATGTTTTAGCAACAGTGATAGAGAATCTGGATCTACACTGTTCTTTCTCCCAGAACAGAATCACTGAAGCAGTGGGTGAATAAAGCTAATAATGAAATCCTGTGTGGTGATGGAGTTCCCTAATGTAAATATAAGGACTCCAGGGGCTGACTGGAATTCAAACAAACATGTTTCCTCTTCAGACATAGAGAGGCCACATAGTGGATTCCCAAATATTATAATATGGCCTGAGAGGGATTTCTGTCACACCTTGATGAAACACTCAGGACACACCAGTCTTGTGTGGCACTTAAAGGTGTTACGGTTTGGTTTGTTGGTTTCCTAAAACTAACCAAGACATTGAGGAGAAGAAAAAAAAAATGAATCTTCACTATTTAAAACAAAGTAAAAAGACTATGATGTCTGAAGAAGGTTAGTAAATTGCCTCTTGCTCATACAAGGTCAAGTACTGTTGGACTTGCAGAGGAATCTATGCTACACCTTAATGAAACACTCAGGACACTTCAGTCTTGTGTGGCACTTAAAGGTGCGACTTCTATCACATTCAGAGATTGGAAAAATGTTTACTTTTACATCCAATATCATTAAGCGAGACACAGAAAAGAAAGCAAGCAAACTGTTAGAATTACGAAGACAAATTTTTTCCTTGATTTCTGATTTTCAGACTGACAATAGGACATTAAAACCCCTCTTTTTCACTTATAATTACACACATGCATTTTTTTCCTTTTAAAGATAAAAGACAGCATTTGAAAATAGTCAAAATTTCTTTATTCCTGTAAAAAAATATGTCATAAATCAACCCCAATCTCCAACCTTGAATGTACACGCTAGCATTTCTGGATTAAGACCTTTCAACACTTATCCAGTATCAGTTTAAAAGCGAAACATAAAATCTTGACTGGTTTTACCAATCATGTACTTTTGCCAGTGACATATTTCAGGTAATTTTAGCTTGTTACCATGATTTACTAAAAACAAAACAAAAAACAGGCTATGGCGTATTAAAAAAAGTTAAAGAGCTACAAAAAACAGGCTATGGCGTATTAAAAGAGCTGCAATGCATGTGTTTCCTTTTAGTCATTGAAAGATCTGATTGAGAGACCAAACCATTACACTCGGACTTGCGGAGGAATTTCTGTCACACCTAAAAACAAAAAAACAGGCTATGGCGTATTAAAAGTGCTGCAATGCATGTGTTTCCTCCTAGTCATGAAAGATCCCATTGAGAGACCAAACCATTACACTCGGACTTGCAGAGGAATTTCTGTCACACCTTGATGAAACACTCAGGACACCTCAGTCTAAAGTGGCACTTAAAGGTGTTAAGGTTTGGTTTGTTGGTTTCATAAAACTAACCAAGACATTGAGGAGAAGAAAAAAAACAACTGAATCTTCACTATTTAAAACAAAGTAAAAAGACTATGATGTCTGAAGAAGGTTAGTAAATTGCCTCTTGCTCATACAAGGTCAAGTACTGTTGGACTTGCAGAGGAATCTATGCTACACCTTAATGAAACACTCAGGACACTTCAGTCTTGTGTGGCACTTAAAGGTGCGACTTCTACCACATTCAGAGATTGGAAAAATGTTTACTTTTACATCCAATATCATTAAGCGAGACACAGAAAAGAAAGCAAACTGTTAGAATTACGAAGACAAATTTTTTCCTCGATTTCTGATTTTCAGACTGACAATAGGATATTAAAACCCCTTTTTTTCACTCATAATTACACACATGCATTTTTTCCTTTAAAGATAAAAGACAGCATTTGAAAATAGTCAAAATTTGTTTATTCCTGTAAAAAAAGATGTGCAATGCAACTAGCTTCTTTGAGGTTAAATCAACCCCAATCTCCAACCTTGGATGTACACATAAGCATTTCTGGATTAAGACCTTTCAACACTTATCCAGTATCAGTTTAAAAGCAAAACATAAAAAATCTTGACTGTTTTTACCAAACATGTACTTTTGCCAGTGAAATATATTTCAGGTGATTTTAGCTTGTAACCATAATTTGCTAAAAACACAAAAAACAGGCGGTGGTGTATTAAAAGTGCTGCAATGCATGTGTTTCCTTTAGTCATGAAAGATCTCATGAGAGACCAAACAATTACACTCGGACTTGCAGAGGAATTTCTGTCACACCTTGATGAAACACTCAGGACACCCCAGTCTTAAGTGGCACTTAAAGGTGTTACGTTTGTAAGTTCTTAAAAACTAGAAACAAATACACATTTTGAAAAGGAGAAATGTTCTTAATTCTGATTACTCTGAAGCCCATGTTAAGTAGCCAGAAATGTCCTCACCTCAATGTTAACATCCACCCTCTCAGTGCTAAGAATGTACTGCACTATGTCAATATGGCCCGCCTTGGCAGCATAGTGTAGGCTGGTCATGCCGTCTTCGCCCTGAGTGGAGAGTAAGGGAAACTATATTAGCACACAGTGACAAGTTTCCAAGTTGCTTATAAATAGTTGCAGCCTAGAGCTGCCACACTTAAACCAAAAAAGTATTTTGGGTTTGAATTTGTTGTTTAACGTCTAACCTCAAAACTGGCTAGGCTATATTGTAAAACAAGCTCCTAAACTGACGTCTGAAAATTCTACGTGCTGCCACACAGAGACAGTGATACAATAACTCTTAGCCGATCACATTATACCGATACCGACACAACCAGTAGTAACGAGTAGTTGACAACATTTTCTTTTATCAATCATGGGTTTAGACCAGCACTCTATCACTTGTGCCAGTTTTAAGCCATTTTTTGTTTCGTTTTCACATTTCTTGTCATACACTGTAGACTTTAAGACAGCTGCATTCTTTCGCAAATCTGGTGGTTGTATGACAAATTTCTTAGTCTACTTAATACTGGTAACTTGCATGTAAAAAAGTATTTCCATTGATCTGTAAAAAGATTGCAAACTGTCTTTGAAATTTGGATAGAACGCAAAATATGTTTTGAACACTAAACTTGATAATTTTAATAACAATAGATTATTCTTTCCTACAGAGCTAATAAATTTGCTTGTAATAGACTTCTAACAGAAGATGTAATTCTTTTTGTTAGCTTCCAATCATAGTGAACATACCCTGTCTTGTAATAGACTTCTAACAGAAGATGTAATTGTTTTGTTAGCTTCCCATCATTGTGAACATACCCTGTCCTCCACTTTGGCCCCAGCTTTATCGAGGAACTTAACAACATTCAGGTTTCCATTTTCTGCAGCACACATCATAGGTGTGCGCAAGCTTTTGTCTTGAGCATGGATTTCCGCCCCAAACTGGTTTACACAAAAGAAATGGTAGCACAAATAAGATAAAGCATGATGTTCGCTCATACGAAAGGGAAGAATTAAGTTTAACTTGATATGACATGTCATAGAATTTTATGTAGGAATTTGAAATTAACCGTCTTACCTTTGTAATTTTTTTCGTCATACTTCACACAAGTAAATCCCATGTCATATTTAATCATTGCATCAAATAAACACTTGTCTTTGTTTCAACATTATCTCAGAGGCGTAACATTACACAAAACTAGACACGATCTCAAACTGCATGAACAAAAATGAAGGGCTAAATGAGAAAAAAACAGAGATTTTACACTATGTACAAACAAACCTTAAACTAAACTGTAGGACATAATTTGGCATATTTAATTTTTTTTTTAATCAAAGATATATCATTTGCCTTTGCAACTACAATGAAACTGAAACAACTTTAAAAGCTGATTTACAAGAGAATTGGGCTAATTCTTTTTATGACATGGCTAAATGACACTGAGCCTTCAAAAATGTTACACTAAGGCAACAGCTGGTGAGTTCTGGGCAGATTGACCCACCCTGACATACCTGCTGCAGCAGCACTACAGTACCGATACTGCCAGCGGTGGCTGCCGCATGCATCGCAGTCTGGTCTTCCTGCTCCTCGTACCGCTGGTTCGGGTCCACTTGGTCCACTGACAGACACGGACAAAATCAGAGTTGAGCAATTGCCAAAACACAGGACACCATTTGAGAGATTATGTGGCAATTAGCAAATTATCGCCAAATTCTCAAATATTGATATTCCTCTTTCATACTTTACAGAGGTGGCTATTCCTTGCAAAGTTTAATTACCATGCTTACACTATTAAATAATGTGACCAATAAGCCTGCTTTTTAGTGACCCTCTTAGAGCCATGCTTGTGACATAAAAGTAGGGATACTGTATAAAAATTGGGTGTGCAAAAGCTCTTGTTGTCTTCAAAGCCAGAAGGGGTGAAGTTTACAACTTATAAAGCAGAAATCTGAACTCTATCATTAATAAAAGAAAAGTTATCTTGTAAAATTGAACGATGCGTATGTCACAATGATGACAATTTGCTCATTTATAACATCAGTTGGTATTTGCTTTGAAACTTAAGAGTGGGAGCAGATGCAATTCTTTGCTAGTCAAAATATCCGTTATTGAAAACAAAACATTTATTACTAACAAACAAAAACAAAACAAAAACAGTGACGTTTGCATCAAATTTTAAGGTTGTTTTTTTAAGGTACTTTGGGAAGCCTGTAATTATAAATGTATTTTCAAGGCCCTGTTGATTTCCAGAACTTTTTTTTTAGGTATTAGAGAGGTACTATAGAGTAATGACAGACTCAACTCTCCACTCACTTTCTTTTTATACTGCACTTTTAGTTGAATGATATTAACTGATTTGACTGAAGAAGAAAAAAGATGACAATTTTGCCTTTTTTGTTTTTTTCTTCTCTCTTCAATCAAATAACAAAAGAATACACTGGTGGGCAGGGTCTTCCTATGTAAAAAAAAAAAAAAAAGCCCAATCTTTTAAAGCAGAGTAAGTTTATTATTGAAAATGACCACAACACTGAATCTGTTTCTGGAGACTTACTGAGCAGGTAAAACACTTTCTCCACGTCTCCCTCTGAAGCCGGTGTATAGAGATCCTTTGCCATAGAGCGATACTTCTTTGGTCTAAAACAGAATACACACTTTATTACTTTTTTTATAATATAAGATAAGATATTAATATTAGTTCATGGGTAAAAAAAAAAAAAGTTAATATTTTCTTAAATTCAAAGTTTTACAATGATTCATTGTGACTGTTTACAACAACAACAAAAAAAGCTCTCTTTAAGATAATAAGTTAAGGAACCAGAAATGTGTAGCCTACCTGTCTTCTATTGCACATTTGGATAATTTACTCAGGATTTGTTGATCAGGTCCAAGGGGAATGGCACCTGAAAGGAAGGGGAAAGCTACTGTATGAAAGGTATATCAAAGCATATTTATCTAATACCAGATAAAGTGGGGAGAAAAGACAATGTAATGTACACAAATTTATGTATGTGGCAAATGCAAGGAAAGACACAGCAAAAGAGAAAATAAATGTGATAGCAGACAAAGACATTTGTATAGTACCTGAATATAAAATCACCTAGTAATAGTGACAAGGTTAAAGAAACTGCAGACAAAGACATATATGGGGTTAGATCAAAAGGTGCCATTTCCGAAGGTCATTTTTGAAAACCCATAAATATTGAATTTTTGGAGCTTTTACAACAAGAATTGAGTTAATCAATTGTGTTTTTGTCTTTATTTAAAAAAAAAAAATTGAAAATTGAAAACAAATTTGTATATGCATTTTTAAAATATATGCCTTCTCCTGTCATATTTTTGCCCTTTGCTCAAATCTACGACACCTGAAACTAAAGAGAAAGCAGCACATTAAACGTAAGTTGGTTGTTTCCTTTCATTTTCTTCACATCGACAATCAGCAACTTGGCTATATCGTGAAAAAGTCAGAAGATAATAGCTCGAGTGGTGTAGCTTTGGTCTCCCAGTTGGGACAGCCCAGGCCTGATATTGTCGCCTACTTGCTGCATCGGTGTCAGTATGATGCGACCAGCTGAGGCTCAACTCAACTCAACCACTAGTTAGTATACAATGCACATTGATACAGTTCTAATGAAGAATAGGTGGTAGGAAGATAGGATAACTTACTGATATCTATCACTTTGTTGTTTGGTAAAGCAAGGTTTTCCTCCTTTGCCCTGTTTGTGGATTTGTTTTTCTTCACACCTCTGCTACTTATTCTGGCCACTTTCCTCCTGTTTGATTCAGAGGAAAAGGATATTAAAAAAAATATCAAATAACATTCTCTTCAGTGCCATATGTTAGATATATACTTAAGTCTTAATAAAGACCATAATCAGAAACCCAAGAATTTTAAAATAGAAATTCAAATTTCCAAGATATGATTAAAATGAAGTTTGATGACTTTTCCAGTGCTCTCAGTGCATTAATATTAAAAAAAAAAAAAGAAGAAGAAGAAGAAGAAGAAAAGAAATGAGCATCTCGAAAGTTCAACTTACACTACTGCGTCTCGTTTGGAGGCGAGGCGAGGGGACACCACCACCTGTGCCACTCCTGGTTGTGCCCCCTCCTCCCTCCGAAGCTGAATGTGTGTTGTGCCACACTCCTCCCCACAGTGGGGGCACAGGTGCTTCCCTCCGCGGTAGAACACACACTGCTTGTGGAACGTGTGCACCGATTCCTTGCCTTCTTTCTTGCACTGGAGGAATGAGCCCTGATGAAGGAGGTGGAGGAATAAGATGATTTGAATCAGTCTAGAGGAAGACTAAGGAGTCACTGGTCACAAATTATGGACACACCACCATCATGTAAACCTAATTTAAACTCTTGGGACCTGGGCACTGTTGAATCCACCATTATTGAATCAGATCTTGTCCTCGAATAAACTTCTTTTTTTGTAAAATGATCTTCTAATGGAATGCTGAACACACTGTTACCATTTGTTTGTTTTTTGTTTTTATTTTTAAAATACATTGCGCACTTCTTTTTTGTACACTTAATCTTTGGTGCAATGCTTTGGAAACTTGGAGAAGAACTACATCAATGCATGTTCTCACTCACCCACTAAGGGCCCCATTAACGCAACCCTACACTACCAAGTAGTGACAACTGGATCATTTTCTGTTTACTGAACTTTTCCTTGTCAATTAGTGCAGCACATTGAATATTGACAAATCTTTACTAAACTCTTTACCTTCTTTTACCGAAAACCCATAAATTTAGGGAAAATGAGCATCACTGGCTCAGCATTACCTGGACACAGAAATGTCCGCAGCCAGGGCAGCACTGGTGCAGCTTCAGTCTGCGGCGATGGGCCTCACACATGGCCATGAAGGGAATCTTCACACCGGGCCGCACCAGGATGGAGTTGGTCACTTTGTTAAAGCAGCCCATTATCTGGACAGGCAGAGGGTAAAGATTAAAGAACATTTATTTATTGAAATGCTTTAACAAATTAATTTCAGTTTTGGTCAATTATTGAGTTGACCGAAAAAATTTGACAGTCCTACTACCTAACCTTATTATCAACAGTATCTATTGCATATGGCCGTCTTACCTTGTTGTCAACAGTATCCAATGCCTGACAGTATGTGTGTCCACTGGTCAGTTTTGGGAAAGAGGCACCGTTCACCTTACAGCAGCACAGTGGTATGATATCACTCGTCTCAGCCTGGTTGGTCACAAGCTGTGAAGTGAGCAAAAGTTTCAATCAGAATAGACATCACCTCGACGTGAGCTGGAATAAAGGAAGCTTACATTTGAAGAGTACAGGGGGGAAAATGACAGTAGTCACACACAAAAATGATTTTTCAAATTACCCCCATTGCTCTATACTACTCCCTTGCTAAAGATCTTTACTGAATAACTAATTTTGGCTATAAGACCATAGTCTTAAAATATAAAGGTCTTTTAAAACAGTATCCTGTAATAGAAAAATAGACTTTGAAACTTCAAAATTTAATTTCCTCAAAACGTAGAATCTGTGACTACCATCGTTTTTCTAAAACAATTAAGAGGAACAAACTATAGAAGGAAAACAATTTAGAGAGAAAAATCATTGCATGAAAACATTTTTGAGGGAAGAATGATAGAATGAGTGCACGTACCCTGCTCAGAGTGGCTGCAGCAGCTACCTCCATAGAGCTGTCGTTGTCTGGGGTCTTGGGAGGAGTGAGGCACGACAGCACACCGTTGGGAACAGCATGGGACTTGGATACACTGGTACTTCTGCTGTTCACTTCCGACTTGCTGTTACTGCTAATGCTGCTGTTATTAGCTACTGCCGAGGGTAGTAATGATGACGACAGCAACGTCGAGGCGGAGCTTTTGAGCAATGCCTGGTTCGGCTGCAAGTGTTTGAGCTGGGGTGGGGTGGCCACGGAGGCTAAGGTCAGAGGTTGAGCCGGGATGGGAACGAAGTTGTTGCCCGATGTGGTCACCATCTGGAACAGCATCGGGGTGGAGGATAGCAGCGAGGTGGATGTGCTGGATGACGATGAAGATGCTGTGGAGGAGAAAGGAGAGCGAGCCACTGTGCTGAGCGCCACAGGCTTCCCGACCAGCAGGGCTCGAAGAGACTCCAAGTTGTTGCCGCCACTTGAAGCAGCGCCGGTGGCTGAAGGCAATGCCTTGTTTACTCCGCCTGCGACTGCTGGTTTTGTGTTTGGCAATACGGATGATTTTGGACCAGCCAGAAGGATCTGAGATACGACAGGAGATGATAATGATGAGGGTAACGGTAGCGTAGTGGAGCTCAGCAAAGACGTACTGTTTTTCATTGGTGTGAGCATCCTCCCGCCGGGCTGAGCTTGCAAGGGAGCCGCGGAATACACCAGATGTTTTGAGCCAGAGATATTGACGATGTTCGCCCCTGAGAGGGGGACAGCTGCACCGGCGCCCCCTGTGGCAGAGATTGGCCCAAACAAGGTGACAGTCTGCTGGCCGCCAGACCCTGCCATGCTGGCTAGAGACGTGATGGGGACAGCTGTTATGCCTGCGGGCAGGTTGGCAAAGTTCACAGCCTTGGCTCCGAGTGGCAGTGTGGAAATGAGGGGGAGTAGACTGCTTCCAGGCGGTGGCTTCACGACTTTGCCCCCCTGCATGACGAGGCCTCCGCTGGCCTGTAGGAGTGCATGCTGGGGCAGGAGGGACCTCATGCCGGCCGCTGTCGAGTGCTGGGCCACGACCATCACAACAGGAGCAGGGGTCGGGGTGCCGGACACTGTGGAAGTCAGTAGGCGTGACTTGCTCAACAGGCTATGACCTTTGGATGTGGAGGTCAGGTTGGCCAGAGGTGATGGGGTCGCGCTGCTGCCATCGTGGGTCATATCACGTTTCTTCTTGCCTGAAAAGTTGAATTAACGAGTATCCAAAGTCAATATAGCTATCAGAATAACCAAAAGATAAAATAAAAATCTTCGTAAAACTTGTCAAACGGTTTCCATTTAAAATTTACTCATTTTTACACAACAGAAATGATAAAATTTGCAATAGTATTTGAACAATGAATTGTTAGATATTGAGCATTACATGCAATCTCTGGGGATTTGGAACATGAAAATAAGCTGGATTTTTTTTTCCAAAGAAGGCAAATTTAGAGAAGAACCCTCTTCTCCCTTATGCATTGAAGGCATAAAAGTCTCCTATGACATGCAGTACTGACAGACTAATAAAATGACTTAACATACAGAAAATGGCGGAAAGCAGTGAAGAATTGGAAATAAGGTACAGAAATGTTAAAATGGATTTTAAGTCAAAAGGTGAAGTGATGCCTAGGGAATAGTTTAAATAACAGTATATCTCTAAATGTTTTTTTTAATGGTTTTATACTTAACCTTAGTAGGTTCCACTGTAAAATATTTGTGTGATATTTATACATGAGCACAACATTTTTCAAAGTACATGCACAAATCACATTTTAAAACAACAAAAAGCATAGTCTCAAAAAGCTTGAATAAGTGACTAATTTTACAACACCACTTATGATATTACAAATAAGGACATCCAGTCAGTTTCAGGAATTTCCAAAAACTTCTAACATCATGCACACTCAGTCACACTTTAAACTTAGTCCTTGGTAGGCCTAGAGGAAAAACAAAGAAATTGTGATGTTGCTGAAACTTCTTATGATAGATCTACAGATTTCTCAGCCCTGCTGTAGCAACTTAACCTGACAACACAAGAATTGAACAATGAAAATTGTAGACAGATCATGCACACAGAGGAAGTATATAATTATAATTGAAAAAGTAGGGAAATCCTGGCATTTTTTGCTACATATGCTAGACTGGTCATTATTTAGAACCACACGTAAGTGAGAACTACATTAAACTTAAAAGACAAAGACAGCATGTTCATGAATCTATTACCTTCATTACCTCCTTTTGGCTTCCCATCACTGTCATCGGAATCTGACAAACAAATAACCTCCTCTACAGAAAGAAACAAATCACAGTATTTCAATAATTTGTATACACAAATTTCATGCACAAATCACAAACTCAAAAATTCAGTCAATATCATTTATTATATAGTGGTGCCCTATTCCTAGAGTAGATGAATAGGGTTCTAAGACTACTATAATTTTGGAGTGGATACTAAGGAAATTTCATTGTCAATGGGCCTGCCTCCCTTGTTCCTTTGTTATTTATCATGTAAAACAAAAACCTTTTGATACCAGATTTACTTCAGAATGGAATAAATTTCAAAGGGCACACCCCAAACCTATCAAAATCATTATTAGCATGATTGTACTAAGCTAACACTGTATCAGTAAGTGTATTATAGTTAATAATTGTTTAAATTATATTCAATAATTGTTAACATGACTCCAGAAATGAAGCTTTCTTAGATGGACCACTGTAAAACAAACGGAATGTAAATAATTACGATACAAAAAAAATGAAAATAAAATTTAAAAAAAAACAACAACACACATTTACATGCAGCAATTGAACTTTAACAGTCTAGATTCAAGAATAATTATCTTTTTAAGTATATTAGTATATATACTATGACATTGAGATTAAATCAATCATCAATGAAATTCTATATCTAGAAGGATGACTCCAGTTGGGACCCTACGAATATTTTTAACAAAGTGAAGACAAATATATACTTTAAATTTTGCTCCCTAAACTTCTTCAGATGAATTCTGACATGATACAGTTGCTATATTACATAGAGAAAAGGATGCTTATAATTGATTAAGAATTATGTTTTATGTTCAACTGGCATGTGAAGTCAATTTTTAGTAGCAATTGCCCTAAAAATATAAACTACTTCACTTTAAAAAAAAAAAATGTTGGCATGATATTTATTGTGTAATCCTAAAAAGCAAACAGCGTGGTTCTTTTCCTTTCTGATAACACTAAATGTGCAAAATATGTGTGCCCACAGCCACACAGATGACATCAATACCGTCAACTCAGACAAACAGTTTGGTATTTTACATTTATAAATTTTAAACATGCTTATAGTTTTTCCTTGGCGCTTATTATTATATATATGCATATCTTTGAAGAAAATATATATTTTTAAGTTTATACATGTAGGATACTTTGTGCACATTTATCATCAGGACAGTGAAGCTTTTTAATTCTACTTAACTTTTCTCCGCTGCTGGCCTTACATGTACAACAATTAAAATCAAACAACAAAACATTTCTAAACAAGCAGACATGTGAACCGAAAAACAAAACAAAAAACAAGAACCATGTGCAGACCATCCTAAATTGATGAACAGAATACGTACCCTTTCTCTTGCGTGGTGTGCCCTTCCTCTTCATGCCTGGCAATAATAGAGACATTTGTTCAATCAATGAGTTTGTTCTCTCTCGCCTCGAGCTAATAACTAATACAGGTTTTGATATGGATACAACAAACTACCATGCAGACATGCACAATATATTTTGTAATACAGTGGGATCCACTAAGTCAACGCCTTTCAAGTAAACTTTTACGTACATTCAACACAAGTCATTCAGAGTTTTTTCTCTCTTTTTTACCAGGTTTACAGGTAGCTTTGAATTGGATAAATTTAACACACAACTCCAGGCTCAAGGGGCTGGTTGGGTTAGCCAGGACACCACTGTACTTAGTATAGACTAGTCTATATAGTAGTTTTAGTAAAGGATCCAAAAAAAAAGGTTTGCAAAATATTTCAATGAAGAAAGTCAATTTACAAAACAAAACAAAAAAGAAAAGTTCCATTTGGTTTTGGTTGTTTTCGTACTGAAAAAATAAAAATAGTAAGAAAAAAATGGGCAAGTGTTCAAAGAAGTCATTGAAGTGCCTTTAACGTACCTCAGTTTTAGGTCTAAATTAGGAAATAATTGTTTCCAACTAAAAAACTGTTAATCTCATGAGCAAAATTTATACTATCTATAGTTTCCTCAGGATATTTAACTATTGATAAACTCAATTCCTATTGAAAAAGCTTGAATATTTAATTATTTATGGGCTTTGCAAAAATGGCCTCTTCGGATTTCAATTATCAATTTATTCAATTTTGAGGATTTGTATTAAAGGTAATAACAAGTTTGTTTTACAGAGAGATTGAAGAAAACTTTTTTGCAATTTTTTTCTGCCATGTAATTATGATATTTGTAAATCTAAAAAGCCAGTTTTGGGTGTTAGAACAAGTGGAATATTTTATGGAGCTATTCTAATACCCATACAGTCAATCAGGCTACCGTCTCAAATTAATATTCAGCAACTATGTGACTTACCTTCAATAACTGGTCTGTTTGGTGAAACCATCTGCAATAGAAAATTATAATGAAAAATGTCAAAATACATGTATATATGAGGCAACTAATACTGCCTAGACATTACCTTTTCATGAAATAATGGCACTGGAATAACATTTTTGTTTGCAGAATGCATTTTAACACTTTGATTTTAAAACCATTTATAAATATTACATTCCAACTAGTTTATAAATGGGTTTGAAGTTTGAACATAGATCGTTGTTTCCTGTGGTCACATATATGTAAGCGCTGTGAAAACAATAATTAAGAGAAAAAAAAACACTTCCATAAACTGTGCACTTTTTTTTTCTTGTTGAAATCTTCCCCTCTCCATCTGATGATGCCACTTTTTTGTATTTCTGTACTAAGTTGCACTGACTTTGACACATTGAATAAAGTTTAACAAGTCCAATCCACAAGAGCTAGCCATTGTGTTTTAAAACTACTCCAACTCCAATGTTATTAAGGCTTTTTATATAAAGGAAACCTCATAATTTGAATTGTTTAGGACTTGATGAAAGGTTTAAATAATTATATAATGAGAAATTTGAATTATCAGACTTCAGTTTCCAATGTATATTGTTAAACTATGAACAACGACTTACAATTGTGGTAGTTGTGGAGGATTCGCTGGAGGTGACACAGATTGTGGTGGTAGTTGTCCCTGCTCCCTGCCTGCTAGAGAGGCTTGCACTGCTGCTGTTGCTGCTGCTGTTGCTGCTACTGCCAATGCTGCTCACGGTACTTACGCTGCTGCTACTTTCACTGGTACTGACCCCCCCACTTTCAACCACAGAATCTGTCACAGATTCTGCTCTCTGCTGACTGCGCCGATGGAGCATATCTAGCACCGATTTTATTTTCCCCGATTTCTTTGTGGTGGATCCCAGTTTGGACGGTGGAAACAAGTATTTACGTGACGATGGCAGGAGTGTGGAAGAATTGGATGATGAAGAGGATGAATGTGGCTTTGATTTTTTTGCAAAGCCAAGGTGGGAATTCTTGGTCAATATATCTAAGGCAGACTCCACCTTTGAACTTGGAGCCTGAAGCGAATGTTCTGATCTAGCACCAGCAGTGTCATTTGTCAAGCCCACAATGTCTTTATGTGAATCAGCCTCCTGAAACTCCCCATCGGACAAGGAAACACTATCAGCCAAAGACATGCTGTCTGCAGAGGAGCCTATACTTTCTGCATCAGACCTAATTTTCTTGAGTCTTTTCCTACAGCCTGGAAGGTCATAGGATTTTTTTCGCCTCTTCTTCCGCCCGCCTAAAAAGGGTTTAAGGTCACTGATACTCACAGAATTTTCGGTAAAAGACGATTCTTTGCCTTCATGGCACTGATCAGCATTAGAAGTGGAGGATTTTGAAAGATATAAGGCATCCTCTACTTCTGAGACATCCATGGTGATGTCTTTGATAGGGTGGAGGTTGATCGTCTTGAGAGGAGCTGAATCAGATTGGGACACCGGTCTGCCAGATTTACGAGCTGTAACTTTTAACTTAGGAAAAACTTTCACAGTCTCTGATGATGATTTCAAAAGAGTGAAGTTGTTCTCGGATGAGACATTGGGCGATGAATCATGCACGTTTTCAGATATCACAGTTTTCAAGAGGTTT
Source organism: Elysia chlorotica (assembly GCA_003991915.1). Taxonomy (NCBI): domain Eukaryota; kingdom Metazoa; phylum Mollusca; class Gastropoda; family Plakobranchidae; genus Elysia; species Elysia chlorotica. Next base: position 53,850 of record RQTK01001546.1, read on the forward strand.
TGTTTCTTAGAGAAATGCACTTCTTGATCTTGAGAGTCAAGATTTACATCATCACTCGTAGAATCATCTGATGATTTTTTGAGTTTCTTGTCCTCAGCAGTACAGGGCTCAGCATGCAGCTCTGAAGGTTCGATGAGATCATCTAGCTCCAGTTCAATGTTGTTATCGCCAACTGTATCTGGATCAGAATCATCCTCATCATCTGTGATGTCTTCAAATACTGGTGTCGGTATAGGAGTGGATGTTTTCAGCTTGGCATCGGCCTCAATGTTTTCAAGAATGGGAACAGGATTTGCATCGTCAACAGACTCTTTTGGGACTGAAATTTTTTCTTCTGTGACTTCAGAGACTGGTGGTGGAGCCTCATGTGTCCCTCTCCCTTTTTGTGTTTCGGTGTTCAAGTCGTCCATAGCTGATTTGGGACGGCTGTGGACATCATTTACAGCATCCGACACCTCAGCAGTGGGAGAAGATACAGGTATGGCACCAGATAAGGCTTTTGACGATGGAGAATTTGAATCACCAATTTCTTCATCAGACAAATCATGGTTGAATGTCGATTCAGAGTGTTCAGTCAAGCCGTTTTCTGTCACATTGTTAGGTTCCTTGGTTGCAGCAAGACCTGCCTGATCGCTTGAACTGTCCATGCCTTCCAATTCTTCCAGGCCATCTAACTTTAGCCTTTTTTCAGGATCAGAAGACGCATTTTTTTCAGCTAAAGCACAATCCTTTTTCTCATTCTCATGGCCATTTTTCTCTATGAGCTTGCAAGAACCTTCCACTCCATTTATAGTAAGCTTTTCATGATCAACGTCATTTCCCTCATCCTGCACAAGCTGACTGCTTTGCCCATTCTCACAGTCTGCCTGATCCGACTCCATTACTGAAAAATTGAAAGAGGAAAGGGGGAGGTGGTTTCAGTTGATGCAATTAAAAAATCATGACTGCAAACTTCTGAAAAAGTAAATACACACTTTTAGCGCGACTAGTCACTGCAAACCTAATCGATGACCAAGCATACTAGGTTCAGATATCAATATTGACTTAAACACCAAGCTTAACCATAATTTTAAAAACTACATGAAGTAACCAAGGACTAGTGTTATTTCATAAATGCGTTTGCGTGTGTGTGTATATTAATTATTTTCATGTCATAGTGTCAGAAACACCATGTCAGCAACATCCAGACTTCATGTGAACTAAATATACTATTTTCAATATGATTGGCTAAGGAGCCTATCACATTTTGCATTGATACAAGGGAAATTTAAGCTTTTTAGCATGTTGAAAGCAATTGGAACTACCATTGGTCATTGACTGAATCAACAGTACAAGACAAAATCTGACAAATAAATTTGCCCAGTTGGTTTTTAAACTAGGCACCTAATGAGAACCACTTGAGCCAGTTCGCCCCTCAAGGTCAACTGTGTAGTTTCTGATTTATCTCACAAGTAGCAACTGTGTTCCTGAATCCTGATATATAAGCAAGTACAAACATCTGTTGAGGTGAAGGCATGCTGAGCAGAGTGCTCACTAGGCTATCAGACTTACACCATCCTTAAGCATTAAGGAAGTACTATCTGTAAAACAAAATTCAATGCATAAATGTTGCTTCCCAATACTTGCCTTTAAAAGAAATGTAGTTGGGAGATGGTTGCCATTGAAGCAAAACAATATGAAACCATCATAAACGCAGGTCTCATATAAGGTAATAAACTGTCTACTAATTTTAGCATTTGTGTTTCAGGTGTGTACCCCTTGCAATTTGAATCCTCTTTTAAATTCAAAGTTAAGATCAATTCCCAAGCATTTCGAATTGTGAGGTTCCCATTTTAAAATTAAATCCTCATAAATCCCCATACCACACCTCATGACTGGTTCACACCTACTACCTAAAGTGCTCATATAACAAATCATTTCATTCTGAGCAATAAGCGCTTGTAGGTCTTCATATTATGCTATCGACCGGCAAACTGGAGGTTTTTGGTTCGATTCTCTCATCTTAACTCATTTTTGCAGAGCGTTCCTCCCAAATAAAAAGTAACCATCAAATAAATTTTACTTCTGTTTTATTCTATTAACCTCAGAAAAAGATATCTGAGAACATAGAACTTTACTCTTGTTCTTCCATGAGCACAGAATAGACCATGATACATATGAATAACTAAAAACACTAGGCCTATATAAATAGTATTTATAATCACTATGGCTAAAAAAACAAAAACAATAATACTTAGAGTGCATGGAACCATGCATGCAAGATATCCTAAAATCATCATTAAAATATCATTAATTTGATAGAAAAAAGAAAAGCACCTATAGACACTCCGGAAACAGAAAATCTGAATGATTCTGTCAAAAAATCTGAATTTCTAATGCGTGTTAATCTGCTATAAAAAAGTCTACAACAAACAATTTTTGTCATCATCCTGATCTTAAATTGTAGGATTGAGAAGCAGAAAGGAAATGCACACGCTGGTATGAAAAATTTATCCTGAGCATTTTAATAAGGTCAAATGTATCTATAGGCAAGTTTCCAACAAACATTTTTCTTTTTTCTTGAGACTGCTGACTGATCCCAGTGGGATAATTTTGACAATTTCTCAATTTATTTCATACTTAGGCTTAACACCTCTGGGTACTCATTCTTTTTTTTTCCTTTCTGTAGACGTTTGAGTTGATATTACATGTACCAGCATTGACTGCACCTAATTTCTTCTCTTTAACCATCCCCATAAGACGGGGTGGTCCTGTGGTAGAACATTGGCTTCCCACGCAAAATGTCAAGGTTCGAGCACTGGCTGTTGCGCTCCCTGCTAGTTGGGTCGGTGTCAGTTTAATGTGTTTGATTGAGACAGGAGTCATGGTGTCCCCGCCCTGCCTCATGTGTGGCAGCACATAAAATTGTCAGACGTCAGTCTTGGGGTCCGTCCACAATATAGCCTACATAAGACCATTAAAACTTATTTTAAAAAATGTTAAAGGACAGTTATATTCATATTAAATATTATTGTTTGTCATGAAAAAGTGAAAACGAAAGTACCTAATAATCAAATAGGTTATATCGATAGTGTGTATGAAGTTTATTTTCTTGGGCCATATCTGAACCAGTGGCTAGAAGTTAAGGTTATAGATCGTACTATTTTCAACTCGGCGTAATATATGACAAGGGCCGGGCATAATATGACAAGGACCGGGCGTAAAGCGTAATTTGCCGCGTTTGGGCGTAATAAATTACGCCCAAAGCGTAATGTTGGCAGGTCTGAGTGCCCATTTATCTTTGTCCCAAACAAGTTCGTTTTTGTTGTTTTATTATAACTTAGTCACAGTTAGGCTAAGTATCTGGTTTATCAAACCATCAAGATCAAAGTGCTCTCTATCTTTTGTTCTGTCATAACTAATGTATAATGTATAAGTGTGTGTGTGTGTGTGAGAAAGAGAGAGAGAGAGAGACCTGCTTACTAGTATTAGTTTCAGCGAAATGGTTTATTCCTAGAAATCTAGAGGTTGGCTGCTCTGCATGATCAGCTGCTGTCCCCACTTGCTTAATTCTTTTTCAAAGAAGGCACGAACTGTATCTAGAAATGTAGAATGATAATTTACCTGCAGGTATACTGATTAATCCAAGTGATTGTTAATCTTTTCTACAGAATTATCTATATAAAAAGGACAGATCTAACCAACGTACTTCTTGCAGAGCACTAAAATTACTTAGCCAATTATCGGTCATTGTGGTCTTGGCCTAGACCTAAAAACAAAGACGAGTTGGGAGGCATTGTTCCAAAATCAGCGTCTCATGTTAAAGTCCTTTTAAGCTGGGGGTTAATGAACTGAGGACCCTGTGAGAGACACTGTCGGTGGACGCTGTGAGAGACACTGTCAATCAGTCAGCATCCGGATACTGACTCACTAAGAGGACAAAGATTCATAATCGTGTGGTATTGCTAAAAAACATCAAACCCAGAAGAAACTCTAGATCTAGATATGGATGGGTTGGTGATTTTAAAGGCAGTAGTGGACGTTCAGTATCGTCGACTCTACAAAGGGCCTGTTTTTTTTCTTCGCAAAAAAATCGGAGTCCTTCACAAAAAATCGGCAAAGTAAGAATGGCACATTTTCGGGAAAAACTGGAATGATTCAGATCAAATTGGAATTAATGGCAGGTCTGTCTGTCTGTCTAGAGGCCTCATTCTTAGATTTATTTGAAATTAAATAAAATTTGCAGAACTAGATGTATGAACAGAAGCTGGCTTTTTAAATTGAGCTCTTTGTTCCTAGATCTACTGAGAATCAGTGTACAATGAATTCCTCGCATACAATGATAAACCTAGAAGCTAATTAGCTATTTCTGAAGAGGAATTTGGGCAGATTTCCATCTAATTTCCGGATCATCACAGTGACCACTGGATGGTCAAAGATCGGAAGATGCCAGATGGCTGCGTCAAGTTCCCATGCCATCCTGTTAACATTTCAGATCACAACTTATCATATTCTACCAGTAGATTCTTGTCGTAATGACTAATTTCCATTATAAATGATACAACAGGTTGAAAAGCTGACTGAGGTTGAGAACATTGTTTGGGCAAAAGTTGATTTTCTAAAACAAAATAAAAATAAATGCAAAAAACTTCTATCGACATATCAGGTCTAGATCTAGATCTAGAATTACAGAGACTAATTTTACATGAGCGTGGTATCATGTTGTCTGGTGTGAAAGACTGAAATTGTGTCAGTGTGTGGTTTCATGGTCTTTATCTTGTTCAAAATGTCGAAAGCAAATCCCTTGCCTGTTGAGGTATCACTTCCTCTCATGAAAATCGCCTATTTCCCAGGGTAGGTGCTATTTAAATGCACTTATTATGCAATAATAAATAAATAATAGGTCCAAAAGTTACCTTAAACCAATCATCCGGCGGCAACTGAGCCCAGATATGCTCAAAACAATCACGTTTCAGAAGGCTCAAAGACCGTGGACGCCGCCATCAAAAAGGGACAATAACAATGCGCATGCGCAATCGACCCAGTTACTTCCAGCCTGTGATTGACACAGTTCCCATTGTACCTCTAGGCTAAGCTTAGTATGACTACGTGCTTGATCATTAGGCCTATAGCTTTTTGTCCATTATAATTCTCTTCTATCTCTTATAATGTATTAAATAATTTTAGCTTTTAAGCACACCATTAAGGTAGCATATTGTCTTTGACGAGTGCTATCCGCGTATAGGACAATTTTTGGCAAAATGTTTTCATTCTTGAAAAGGAACTATTATTTATGAAGTACTAAAACTGGACAAAATGCTTACATTAATCAATTTTGCTATTTACGCAAGGCGCGGTTCATACAATTTTAATTCTCTAAAGGAGTATGGAACATGTCAGGCAATCAGCACCTGACTCCGTTGTTCCTCCCTTGATCAGCGCAGGAAATCAGTGAACCAAATGTGTACCGCACCAGCTTCTGCACAAAGGTTTATAGCTGGCTGTATGTATGCAACGAATCAGAAACTCCGAACAGTGAAGCTAATCGTTGTAGCATTTGAGTGAAGATTGGTGTCCAAAAATACAGAGTTTGGTCGCCTGCCGTGGAGGCCTAGGTGGCCGTCTATTGTGATCTCGCTGTTGTGAAATTTTGCGTCTCTTAATTTTGTGACTGTGAGCAATGCTTTTTTTTTTTTTTTTATTAAAGGCTCTTTTCTTTCCTCTGCTGCATGGATTTGCTTTTATCCCAATTCATTTAAACTAAAGTGGAAAATGGACGAGCTTTGCCATAATATATTTTTTTAAGTTGAAATTTCAACCCTTTTCTAAAATGGCTAAATTCAACATTTGCAACACAGAATTTCTCAAAGTGAAAATAATAGTACACTGTAGAAAAAGCTATCATTAAATGTTATCTTTCGCATTACAGTTTTCAAATATTCAATAGAGTCTGTGCAAGATCTTAGAATAGGCAGGGAATTAATGAGGCGCTGCTCGCAACTTCCTTATGGCAATTTTAGCCGGTTTATGGTATTTTTTAGAAGCAATGAAGGACTGCTATTTATTCTATAACCCACTATATCAGAGCAGCAAAATTTAAGCTTATTTTGAAATATGTTCACTAATTTTAATACACCAGCCTAGTGTCAAGTGAATACCTCCATCTACAGCTTAGCTTGTGCCTGAATCAGAAAAAACAGCCTGCTTAGAGTACACCCTAGTAGGTTTAAAAAGTGGTTGACCTCATTTTTTAAAACAAGCTCATACATTTGTTTATAAATCTTTATTTTAATATATTTCTAGTTTTTACAAACTAAAGAGATGAAGGACCAGATATTATAGTTCACTATTTCTGGGATTTAAGAGCATTCCATAAAAAAAAAGTATTCATGCAAAGGAAAGAGGGGCTTTAAAGGACAAAGGTACAAGCCCAAGTAGTTTTAAAACAGGTTAGAGTAGACCTCACAAAACAGTTGATTTATTTTCAGTAGTTTGTTAGATCCATGTACATGTACCTAGATTATGTCGAAGCTTGATTTTTGTGGGTCGCAAGGATGGGTTTCAGATAAGTTAGTGGGGTGATAGTTCGTAGTATATATTTGTATTAGTTTTGGTTTATTCTGAAATATTTGATTAATCATAAATTATACTATTTTTAAATGTTACGCATGCTTTTTTTTTTACTTCTTATTTTTTGTCTGCTAGTTACTGAAAATGCCAATAGGCTTTTTCATAGCTTCAAAATTTTAGGAATTGATTCCATTTATCTGTTAAGGAAAATCTATAAATTTAGAGTGTAGGACTAGGAGTATCAATGTTTCAAATGCCTTTTTTTTTTTTAACTAAATTAATTTGTAAATTGATGAATAGATAAATCATTCTACTAAAATGACTGTTCTGTAAATGGTGTTATTTCGCTAACTCAGTTCAAACTTCAAACTCAGTGGTGTCTTTTTGTGTGAATAAAATGTCTTGCCTATCTCCCTCTTTCAGGTACAAAACAGGGATGCAGAGAAGAATGAAGGAAAAGATTTGGTTAAGGAAAAGAAAGATGCTGAAAAATCAGAGGATAAGGCCTCTGGAGAAGGGGCTGATAAGGATAAGAAAGGAAGTGACAAAAAGGATGCAAAGGATTTGAAGAAAACTGCAAATAAATGAAAAATGGGTAGAGAGAGGAACGTCTGACTTTGAATGAGAGAGAGAGAGAGATGCTAATTGGTATGGATAAAATTATGTTTGTCATCATCAAATGCTATTTTTAGGTGAGGCTTCTGTTTTTTACTTTTTGTGGAAAAAAAATGATGTTGATCTACTTATGTTGAAAACAGAAAAATAATACAGATAAAATGGTATACCTTTTTTTACCTTTGCTTGTTTTCAATTTGATCTAATGAGGCTATAATCTAAGTGGCAAAATTTCGCCCCCTTTTTTTGTCTTCTTTCTCTTAGGTCTGGGTACAAAAGTTTGCTTTTTTGAAACATTTTGTTAAACTTGGTACTGTTAAGATTGATTTAATCCTCTGGTTTAGCAAGCATGTATGAAGTTTGGTTAATGAAACACAAAGTGCAAGATTCATGTGCACATGACTGACTGTCTATTATGAGTGTGGTGAGTCGGGAGAGAATATTTTTGCAATGTTTAATTAACAACCAATAGGTGGTAGCATCAATTTTAAGCCATGCTGTATCATGTTGATTTCCATTTTCTTGTTTGTCACAATTAAAAGTCATATTAATCTGTAAAATTGTTTTATTGTTTATTTTATCAAAAGTTATGCTTTCAAATAAGTAAACACATGTAATTTCATTATTTTTTTTTTTACTTTCTAAAAAAATGTTACGGTAATAGTTTTCTTCTGGCTGTAAATACTTTTACCATAGCTCAAATTTAAGGATAAAAGGTACAGTAAATTTGATTTTAAAGCTATTTTGGTATGGCAATTCATATTTTCTTAATCCATTAAAACCAGCAGCTCTAAAACTGAGTGTGTATTGGTATATAATCATAGTATGGTAAATTAGTTATCCTTAAATTTTCTAAAACCGTTCACTGTTTGTTGATATTTTCTGCAAACTTAGCTTTAGTTTTATTAAAAGTGTGCATTAGGTTTTTTGTAGCTGATTATTAATGTTCTGAATATTGCATTGATACCAAGTGCCATAGGGGTAAATAAAACAAAAGATACTAATAAAATATTACACGCACAGACTATGAGGGAATCATTTGAATATCATATTGTTTTCAGGAAACAGTGATCCACATAACATAAAAACTGGAAATTCACAATGTTCCCTTCAAGTACACCAAAGCACTATAGTAGTGCACCTACAACGCTGCAGCGGGAACATCGCTATTGCGTGACATTTCAAGAGTCTAGGTGGTGTCAGACCCTGAGTAATCATACACAAGAAAAGGTTGTGAGAAGCAGAAACCAATAGGAAAACCAATGAACTAATGACAACCTGTTTCAGGTTAGGTTAATTTTATGTTTCAAAGGGAGGTAAAAATTGGAATTTTTGGTATTGTTCTTTTGGCATGTCTGTAGTGGGAGCCTGCTTTCAACGAGACTTTTCCCGCTGTAGTCATGTTTTAATATAAATACAGCTTGAGTACATTTTGCAATCACAAAAGCTTCCATTTAGAATTAGATGCGCTGTCATAAAGTATCTTATCTTAAAAGGAAAAACTACCAAATAATACAAGGTGAATTGGCTCACTCGAGTTTATGATGATGGAACATGCCCATCATAGAAGTTGATTAAATTTTTTCCTCAGGATGTGATCCCTGAAAAGATATTGCAAATGGTGAATCCACTCAGATTGCAGATGTTATTGTGAATGCAACTTTTGTATATTATTCTAGTGTATCAAGTGTTCTCTATAATTTTCGACACACCTTGAATACATTCATGAGTTATTTATTGCTTTTATGCAGGTTAAACGTAAGGTTGGAGAGCTTAACAAACATGATCTCAAACCATTATTGCAATTTGCAGCAATAGCTTAAAAAATTACGATATTAATGTGAGACAGCTTTTAGGTTATTTTGTGGATGGGGATACAGAATTTATATGTGCTGCACAGACAGTGCGGGGATACAAGGACTCCTGGTTCAATTGGTCAAATTGTACAGAAACTGACAAATTGATTCGTCCGATCATGGGATCGAAGCTAGTACCTCTTGACAAGGGGCCCAATGTCATACTACTTGCGCGAGCTGCCTGACACCAATTTTTTTTAGCAGGCATCTTTAAGATAAAGAACTATAGTAAATATTTTAATGCTAGTCAATATAAAATAACAGTGATGATTAAGGCCAGATATAGAAGGGTGGTATACCGCCCCTTGATCTCAAAACCCCTGTTTTTTTAATAGAGGGGTGGTATAGTATAGTACCATAGATAAATCAACGCACATGTTCAATTTTTTTAAATAGAAGGTTGGGTAATAAATTGTGATGCAAGTTGCAACCACTCCTAATGAGACTGTAGTCGTAATTTTGATATACGGAATTTTTTTATTACAGGAAAGCTCTATTTTTCCATACAACTTGTTAAAAATTTTTTGAAGATCTCCCAATTACTGAGAGAGTTATAAAAGTTTTAAATCACTAGCACAAGGTTTTTTGTTTAGAAAAAAAAAGCTGACAAAATTGTCTGTTTCTCAGTTTGGGACTGTTTCTCTGGGACCTGCCGACTTCCACTCATTAGAACTGGGTGCATCACTGTTATTTACATAATTTAGTGTTAAGCCGCATCAGCTCTTGCATGGCTAGAGGCCAGAACTTTCAGCATAAGGATTAACTTATTAATTCTGATGTACCACAACACAAAGGTTACAATGCAAGTGGAATCGAAGTCTATATTTTTTTCAGAATTGGCGTTTAAGTCTGGTTTATTATGTTTACGCCTTGTTAAAGTTAGGATTTTCAATTTTTTAAATGTTACATCATGCTGAATGAGACAGCAGACCCCATGATGTGCAACAGGCTTGAGCCTATATTTTTATTTATGTAATTTTTGTCACTATTGAATCAAGCCAGAAGATCTTTGGTTCAAATCCCAGCTGGGATGTGAATTAGAACTACAAAAGGAAATCAATAAATAAATGCTCTTTTTCTGCACCCTCCTATCTATGAAACGAGTGTCTGGCAATCAAAAGATTATAAAGCAAACAGTTAAAGGTGTACTTGTATATATTGTAACAATACAAAGTAATGTACAAGGGGACAGACAAAAGAAAAAAAAATGGAACATGTAGCATGAAGTCTAGAGTTCTCAAATTTTATTAAGCAAAGCAAAAAGAGAATAGCCAATAAAAGACTACCCTACTCCTAGTGACACTAGATCTAGGCCCCTACGACTGCGAGCCTTTAAAACTTTTAGAGTTAAATTATGAATCTTACTCTTAGAAGTAAATAATAGATCAGATAAAAAAACATGCACAATGTACAGAGTAATAATATCTACTGATTTTTTAAACTAAGTGAAGACGAGGTGAGGGAGTGGTCCAACTGTGGCCTCTCACAACTAAAAGCAACACTATCATGGCGCGGGCGCGTGATCGTATTTAGTTTCGTTCTTAACTTGATCTTACCCTAGCGCATGCGCAGTAGTGTACCACCCCTCGATATAAAAAAGGCATGTTTTTGTATTAAGGGGTGGTGTACCACTCCAGATGATTAAACATACTGCCTAACGGTAAACTTAGCTATTTTTCAAAGCTTCAAGGGATTAATCTATTTCATCTAATATCATGCATGACGCTCTTAACATAAAATGTATGGGTATGGGAAAATGAAATTCAAAATGCATATTTGCGATGTGTGAAAAAAGTGTAATAATTATCTCCATAGTTTCAATACTGAATAAATAACTAAATTACCAGATCTGAAGTTATTGTCATATTGTCGAAAATAATTGTTTTAAAAATTCATAAATACTTCCAAAAAATATTTTCAACCATTCACACTACATCTATTTTCTTTTTATTAATTTGTATTGCTTTGGGTGCACTGTTAATTTTTGCATTTATTTTACTTTTACTTTTGCCTGGTTTGTGCCTCTTGAGATTTGGCGCTAGAGTGTTTTTCAAACTATCTGTTGAGCGAACAACATGTGTGTCACTAGTTATGTACATAAAAAGAGGAGCAAAGTGTTGAGTCTTTTGCTCCACCGACATTTGAAATCAGGTGTCATCTTTAATGATCTTGCGTAAATTACGTTAAAGAGATTTACATGTATTTGCTCACGGAACTTTTTTTTTTTTAATTTTATCAATTTCTCAATTTTTTCATGAGCTGCACTATCTTTTGTGGTTTCCAATCTACAGTTGTGTTTTTTTAGTGCATGGAGATTCTGAATTATCATTGGTCCACTTTGGATTTTCTAAATGCCATCTCAACTCTAACTTTAAGGTTGCATTTACATTCTCTGTTGTTTTTTTGTTGTTGTCTGGCTTGGAACAATTGAAAAACTATATGTATATTTTGTTTTACTTCATACTGAAAAATTTTAGCATCTAAGATATCTAAGCATCATATTACAGACATAGTCGCACCAATTTTACAGTTTTTTTTAACTTTTGCAAAACTAGTATAAGGCAAAATTAAAAAAATATATCTTGCCAGTCCTGATCAGCCCTACAATCTGTAAAATATGTGTATGCCTCCAACTTGATTTCAGCGCTTTGAAGAAAGTGATATATATATAATTATTTTATGTATATTCCTCTTTCAGGGGTGAAAAACACCCACAAGTGGTTTAACGTCGTAAAAACAGCACCAAATATCTTGCTTGTTTTTGTCTGTTATATGCCTACGAATTCTAGCAGTTATATAAAAGTAATAGAGAGTGACAGTGAAAGTTAAAATGAAAAAAAAAAAAAAAAATAAATATATATATATATATATATTTATCGAATCTTGAGGATTTGCAAAACTGATTGACTAACCGACCTACATTCTTTATTGTTTAGTGGGAACCCAACAGTAAAACTCTCTTCCACCCAAGGAATAAAAACGTATACAATTATTTCATATTGCAAGGGCACAAGGGCGGCCAAAGTTAGTGGTTAATGCATGGAACTTACAAAATGAATAGGTTCAAGATCTATTTCAAATGTTTAATATGTTTATAATTCGGAGTTAACAACATAACATATAAGATAGTATGTAAATTGAAAGCTTTCCATTAATGATATTTATTGCTAACATATACATTGTGAGACAGAAAAGAGTACATAATACAGAATATATTAATAATTTAAATATCACATGTTATCTATATAAAAAAAAACATGGTTTTAATGATTGCCATAAAAGTTTTCAGAATAAAAATTATGGATATTAAACTTTAAAAAATGTGTAGCAAGTAAGTTCCAATTTCCTTTTCTCTTGGAATTCTGAAGGAATGGTTTGTAAATTCCCTCGTTGCTGCAAACTCAGGCTATTTTCCATCTTTTTTTTTTTTTTTGGCAGATAGCCAATGCTCTGAAAGCTAATTCATCCCCACTGCCATTTTGAGAACTGAAAGTAAACTGAAGACATTGGTTGCACTCTCTTGGTTCCAGGGAGCACTGTGAGATTGGTAAAGAGGGGAGTGGGTGGCATATCAATATGCCTGAATTGTAACAAATAAAACTGGGAGTGGGTTGATTGAGCTTCTCATTATAATAGAGCCAGCACACAATTTTTTAAACTTCAAGCGATTTATTTACACAGGGAATTTGCTAAGATAAACCATGGTTTTAACTTTTATATAAACTTATTCTGCTTTTTTAAACTTTCCACTAACTTTTAATATAACATTGGAATAAAAGAATTTTCGGCTGGATTCTACTATCCCTGAAAACATCAACTTACATAAAAATTGCAAATGTATTTTGCAAAGGCATAAAAACACAAAAAAAAGGTATTCCCAATCCTAAAAGATTTTGAACTTTGTGAAAACTAAAAAATAACAATGTAAGAACCTTACATAAAACAGACAACTATTGTAAGATTGAATTTTCCCAACAATCTTACATTAAACCAGCTGATTGTGCCATCAAGTCAGCACAGCTGTTTGCAAGAATTATTTAAACTAAGCAAAACGATATTTACTTGTCTGTAGTTTTATTATTTTGGGCTAATGCTTCTCACATTTGTCTTTATCTTTCCCACCAAAAGTGCAGCCTTGTGGGCTTAAGCATGCACCAGAGCATGTAACCAATGCACTTGGGCCATCCCATACCAGCAGGAGCAATCTCGGCTGTAGCAATATGAGGTGCTGAAGACAGAGACATCTGGCCAGAAGGCGCACCACAAACCAAGATGTCATGCATCAACACTTTCCAAAAATGACTACACTTTCAGATTTATCTAGATACCGTGCTCGCCCTGTGGTGACTGCCAAGGCAGGTGCAGTGTCGGGCCCTCAACCTCGAAAGGGTCCACCCTCTACAACTGGTGGTTCTTCTGACAGACCTTGTGAAGCCAGGTCAGGAAGCAAAGCGACTGGCAAGACAAAAGACAATGCCCTTAACATCATGCACTGGAATGCAGAAGTTGTCAACAGTAAACGAGCAGTAAGCAACAAGAAATTGAACTGGAAAATGCACTATCAACCCATAATATAGACGTATGCTGTATCCAAGAAACCCACCTAAATGAAGGACACCAATTCAAAATTAGAGGATATCAATGTTTCAGATCAGACCGAAAAGATAGGAGCAAAGGAGGCATACTAACATTGATAAGGAGTAACATGACAGCCCATGAAAGAGAAGTGTACATGAATGATGCTGAATATCAAATTATTCACATTGAAACAGATGATACAAAACTAGACCTCCTGAATTACTACTGTCCCAACAACCTCCCACTCAAACTCGACACCATTAATGTAACTGAAACATTTTTGGCATGTGGTGACTTCAATAGCCATTCACAGAGCTGGGGGTACGATCACATGGAACACAGGGAAGAAGAAATTGAGAACTGGCAGGATGAAAATAATGTTTTGTTAATAAATCAACCATCAGATGCCCCTACATTCTACTCAAGAAGCTGGCATACAACTTCAACACCAGATCTAGCTTTCTGTACTGGCAATCTACATGGAAACATAACCAGGACAGTGGGAGATCAACTTGGAGGAACTGACCACCGCCCTATCTATCTCCAACTACAGGGAACCAGTGTACACAAAAATAAGACTCCACCAAGATGGAATTACAAAAAAGCAAACTGAATGCTGTACAAACACCGCACAAGTATTCTGGCATCACAAATTGAAACAAAAGACAAAGACATCAACAAGATTGTGAAAGACTTTAATGCCTGCATCCTAAAAGCAGCAAAAGAAGCCATCCCAAGAGGAGCTCGAAAGAATTACAAACCTTACTGGACACAAGAAGAACAAAAATTACAAGATGAAGTTGAGGAAACCAGAAAAGAGGTTGAAGCAAATACGAACCAGCAAAATCACAACTTCTATCAAGCAGAAAAGGCAAAATTCCAACGAAGCAAAACTGAACTACAACGAAGCAGTTGGAAAGAAAAGACAAAATCTCTCAACTTTGAGAAAGACGGTAAAAAGCTATGGAAACTCACCAAACAGCTTAATGATGAAACAGACAGGGGAAATAACATTAGCCTTGTTGAAAATAATGACATTATCTCTGGAAAGAAAGCAGCGGGTTATTTAGCTAGACAGTTTGCTGAAGTAAGCAACATACAAATTGGACCAGAGCAGCGACAGAATCTGACGATAGAAAATGAAAGATTGACTATTAGTGAACCACCAGACATCATGACTTCTCCCCTAACAGAACAAGAATTAACTATGGCAATCTGAAAATTGAAAAAACACAAATCTCCAGGAAGCGATGGAATCACCAACGAACTGATAATAAATCTAGGAACACCAGCCAGGAAAAAGTTACTAGAAATCTTTAACATCAGTTGGGAATCAGGCAAGGTACCACAGGTATGGAGAAAAGCTATAATGATACCAATCCTTAAACCAGGAAAAGACAAAACGAAAGGCAACAGCTATAGACCCATTAGCCTAACAAGCTGTATTTGCAAGACGCTAGAAAGAATTATCAACCACCGCCTTAGATGGTACTTAGAGACAGAGAACATAATAGTTTCAGAACAAGCAGGATTCAGAAAAATGCCATAGTACAGAAGACCAAGCAATGTACCTGTCACAAATAATCGAGGATCATTCCAAGATAAAAAGGCATGTACTAACTACCTGGATTGATTTACAAAAAGCATTTGACAAAGTTTGGACCGAAGGACTCCTTGTTAAGTTAAAACAGAATGGCATAACAGGACTAATGTTCAAATGGACAAAAGCATACCTACACAACAAAAA